>JALMQS010000102.1:1585678-1699971 GCA_024734495.1 Forficula auricularia
TGAAATAAATAAATATTTATTTCATAATCAGTGAAGAGACTTGATCAGGTATATTGTTTTAATTTTATTTCTTGAATTATATGAAGTACTTTTCAGACTATTGAATGAAATAAATATATAGATTTAATTATCACTGATGACTGGACATGGGGTTGATATTGCTTTATCTTAATTTTTGTTTGCGTTGAGCGCCGTTTGAGAGTTTTAACTCAATTCACTCACTTGAGATTTTTTGTTAATTTCCGAATGGACGTGTTTTATTTATGACCTATATTGTACGTTAATAGTCTATTTTATTTGATGTCGAAAATAAATTTTTTGTCATATTTTTCCGTTGTTTTATTTTATTACGCCCATTTACATAACCAAACACTTACACTAAAGTGACTTTAGTCTATAAGGAAACTATTCAGTTTAAACCTCAAACTAAAAATGATTAGAAAAATGGCCTTATCATCAAAATTTAAGCATAGTATATAGGGGCGCACAAAATTATTCTTGCACGCAGGCGTTCGCCACCCCAGGAACGGGACTGAATACCATCTACATATGTATTTGACTATGTTAACCTAATTAAGACAAAAAGTAGGTACATTTCAAATATCAAAATAATAAAATTAATTTTATCAATCTTTTTAATACCTATTTTAAACAATATATTTATTTATTTATTTATTTGAATGATGCTTTTATGCGATTTGCCTCATAGAGAAGATAACAAAAGTTTACTTATTATAAGACATATTTAGAGTACAACTTAAAATATAACCCTGACATATTTAGGGTACAGCTTAGAATATAATAAATCATACAACATACAATATACATAGTAATATAAGGCATTTTACACTAAATATGTTCAAATGACACCCCCCCCCCCCCCCAACGACTCTCACCAGCAAGACCAGAACCCAGGCCAGAACCAGCGGGCGTGGCTCTTAGCAGACTGCATCTCCGGCCCCACTAGGGAGATGCGCCCTGAGTAACCGACTAAAAGTGGATGTGATGATGATGAACGAATTTGAAGTGTTCCACAACCGGGCCAAGCAGGCCACAAAAGATTGCTGGCCAGCTCAGAACTGTGTGCAATGATGAGGATGAGATTCCCATCACTCCTCAATGAGCGATTGTGGATTGATGACCTAAGGGTGAACATTTCCAAGATATAAGCAGGCTGCAATGAAGAGAAAACATGAAATAAGAATTTGTCAAGTACAGTGACACCCCTCAAATCCGAACTAATTGGGGCTGTAGTCTGTTCGGATTAGCCAAAAGCATCTTCGCCAATTGAAGATAAATGATTTCAAATGAAAGATTAAGTGATATTTTGTGTGTTTCTATTATTATTTCATTGTTTTTGCAAAGTGATTAAGCTAAAGAATTTCAATAACCAACTTTTACCGTTTTTCAATCTTGGATGACATAAATATGTAGACACATTTACACTTTGTTATGTATGCTAACTGTACATCTTTGTTAATTTTTCAACTAATTATTTAAAATAAGGTTATAATGTAGAATATACACATAAATGTTTTATAACTAAATAAATAAGTTTCTCTTTTTTGCGTTCGGATTTGAGGGGTTTCACTGTATGTAGAGGCGCCTCGATGAAGCTCTAAATCACCCCAATGCAGCCTAATAAGGTGAGATGTGGGCACGTTTCCGGACATCGTGACATATTTAACATGATTAACCTAATAAATAAAAAGAGTACATAATTGAAATATCAAAATAACAAATAAATACAATTTTTTTCCCTCTAAGACGATTGCCAAAAGACTAAAATTCTTAAATTTATATAATGTTTTTATGGATTATAATTTTTATTTTTTATTTATTTATTTTATTATTTATTTATAATAAATAAGTTTTCACCAACCAAATACTTTACAAATAAAAGTAGCTTCTGTGGTGTTTCGTAGAAAATGAAAATGATGATTGATTTCGAAGCATATTTGGATAATTTAGAAAGTCACAAAGTGAAACGAAGAAGTTTAATAAATCAAGAAACTAAACTAGCAGAAATGAAAAATATAAAATCTGAATAAAATTATTTGAAAAGTAACTACTAACAGGTTCGGTTCTAAAAAATCAACAAGGTATGTATGTAAACAGTGAGTTAACTAAGAAAACTGAGAGTTAAGTATTTAAGCCTTGAATTAAGTATGAAAACAGCTAATTAAATATGAAAATCAACAAGGTAAGTATGTAAAAAGCTAGTTAATTAGGAAAACGAAGAGTTAACTAAGAAAATTGAGAGTTAAGTATTTAAGCCGTAATTAAGTATGTAAACATCGAGTCTAATATGAAAACAGGGAGTTAAGTGTGAAAGCGGAGAATTAATTAGGAAAACGAGGAGTTAAGTAAGAAAACTAAAGGTAAGTATGTAAACCGCGAGTTGAATATGAAAACTAGGAGTTTACCTTAAAATATAAAAAATACCATAAATTTCCTCATTCTCCCACTTATCAATAATAAATAAACACGGATTCGATATTTTAAGTATTTTAACACTTATAGACTGGTACGGAACTCACACTTAGCCGGTTTATTATTTATATATTTATTTTCATAATTTTGATCACGGAAGGTGAAACTTTGCAAAGTTAAACTTCTATAAAAAAGTAAAGAAAAATTGTTAAATTGTTATAAATTTTCATATAAGCTACAAAATGAAAAACTTCAAAATTTAGAAAGATGATCTACACAGTAGTAATTTTTCAGAAAAGAAATTTGCCTTCCAATATAATATTATTATGATTAGGAATTTCATTTTATAATATTTATTTAATAAACAATTAAACATATTTATTTATTTATTAATATATACACGGGCAGAAAGCCCAATTTTAATCAATTTATACAATAGAGTAGTGAGAAAGAAAATGTTTAACAATAATTTTAAATATTAACACAAAACAAATACAAGAAAAACAACAACTATAGAATATAGGTACAGATACAGATACCAATATAATCACAAATATGAATGCAAATCTAGATATGAATGCAGATATAAATACAAATATAATTACAGAATTAGAGATGAATACAAAATATAAGCATATATAAATATAAGTACAAGTACATACAACAAAAACACAAACATAAATACAAACATTTATGCGCCAAGCTTTCGGAAAAAATGATTTTTAATCTCATTTCTGGATGAATTGAATATATCGAGAGTCATATTCTGATTTCCTGTTCTTAATATGCGACTCATACCCGAGTACATCAGGTATGATCATGTTGACAATAGTGAGACTTAAAATAATACCTTGCATGCATCTCATAAGAGAAAGTTCGTCTTAATGAATCACAAACTGATATATAAATTTTTTTTTTTATAAATTTTATTAAACCAATTATTTTACATTAATTAATGTATACATTGTATTTTTTGCCTCGATTCCGGAGATTACTTCTCCACCATCGAGTATCCTTATTCATCTTTAGTCCTTGTTTTTAATAAGAGGAAAAATCTAATTAGATAAAAAACCTCTTTTCCGATAATTATTTCAATTCCATTATTCCCCAATCAAGTCGATTGGTATCCCTCAATCACCGTCACTCTCCCCCGTTCAATCACAAACTGATAATAAAATTCAATTTATAAATAGTGGAATTCCCTCGAAACATTAGCGGGTTTTAAATGAACGTTTTAAGGTTGTTTTTTTATAAAAGGTTTTTTATTATAATTTCGATTATTTGTTCATATGAATTGGAGATTTCCGCTATTTTGTCATTGATCCTATTACCAAATTAATACCAGACCAATCGGAAACTAAACTGAACCCAATGAAAAATAATCATCAAAATCGGTTCACACATGGAGAAGAAATCGAGTAACATATTTACAAAAAATAAAAAACTCACTCGAATTGAGAACCTCCTCCTTTTTTGAAGTCGATTAAAAAAGAGAACAAATTCAGTATCTGGAGAGGTTTAGAAATATAGGGATTAATAAGTGAATAAAACAAGATCATCAATGCACGATCCGATAATCATTATTTGGTAAATCTTGATCTGAATGGATTTTTTCCTCGAGTGAAATTAAGTTAAGGAAAGGTTTAAAATAAAATTGTGATTTTACTGGTGATACGTGATTTTGAATATAAATGTTTATAAAATATGTTTGTAGATCATTTCATAAGAATAAGGAGTTTCTCTTTTTGGTGGCTGATATTCTTTCCTCTTCCACTCGCCACTAGTACTTTGGTACTTCTTAAAATTCAATCCATTAACCGAGAGAAGGAGAATGTCCTTGTCGTTGGTTCCACTCAAAATGTATCCTCTAAAAGCCCCTTGCGTGACTTTTCTATGATATATATATATTTCTATCGCGCACGTATGTTATTATTACATTGGGAATATGAACCAAACAGAATTAACCTAGATTTATTTCACGGAGACTAGAAAAACGAAACTAGTTCAAGGGAAAATATGATTTGATGAACTCCGGTAGGCTGGACTGAGTCCACTAGAATTTCGAGTTTGATTGATAAAAAAATTATTTTAATAAAATCTAAATAGTTTGTTTTTTACTTAGAGATTTGTTTAATCTATATGAACATTAAAAGCACTTGAGGTAAATAATTATTATACATCTAATTTGAGGGGAAAAAATGAAAACTTTTTCAAGCCTTGCTCGGTGGAAATGTTGGTGTTTTAACTACAAAGTCTAAATTCTTCGTCTCAAATAAATAAGAAGCAAAAATACTCCAAATAAATTTATTTAACTAAACTTCTACATAATAATTTCTTTGGTAATTATTAGTATTACTTTTTTTTTTGTTTAATTTATTTATTGTCACCGGGAACACAGCCCATTTAGACAGCACATCATTAAAGTGTTAGTAGCGTTAGTGAGGGAGCCGAGTTTTTATATGAAAATGCCGAAATTTTATATGCTAGCCAGGCTCGAACCCGGATCTCCCGCTTGAACATCGTCATCAACGATGCTGAAGCTGACCCAGCGCATTAGCCAGCTCGGACAACCCGACTCCCCATTAGTATTACTAAATCACAATAAAATTTCAAAAAGCAAAAGCTGATTATGTATACTTTAGGTTTAATTAAAATTCATTCTTGGGGGGTAAGGGGAGAGTGAATGCACACTATACGACTTTATGAAAATGACTTACTATGTGGAATTGATAGTGACCCAAAAGAGAGAGACGGGGGAGGCTTAAAAATAATTTAAAATAATAAAATTTTCCAACAAAAATTGATGAAAGTTGATATTTTCGATAGAAGAATCTCATATTTAAAAGAAGTAATGATTAATTGCCCAAAATTAAGGGAGGAGGTTCTTTGGTAAATGATTATATATTACTAGAAAATCATAAGATGGTGTCATCTATTAATTCTGATGGAATGGAATGTTTTTAATTATATGTCAGAGGGGTTGTTTCCCGAAGGGGTGAAAAACAACCCCTCTGACATATAATTAAAAATATTCCATTCCATCAGAATTAATAGATGACACCATCTATGATTTTTTAGTAAATTTGAATCTATTACCATCGTCAAATTATTATCTTTCAGATTATATATTATTTTATTAAATATTATATATAAGAGAAGGGTCAGGTGTATGGTTAAGTTATGTGGATGGCTCTATCAGTTAAACTACTTTACATGTGTATTTCGGAGATTTGTTCTACGGTATTCTCGACTTTAAATGACCTCACCAATACGAGTTCACCCTTAAGCTATAGCCATCATTCCGAGACTCGTCTATTCTATTAGAAAAGACACGTTTTTAGGGAAATAATTGCGAAAGAAGGGAGTACAACATGCATTATTGATGTTGTTTCTTTAGGGCTCGTTCCTCCCCTATAGAATTGTCTACCCTTCCTTCCGCGAACAAGGAGGGTCGTTGACCCTCTAGCTGTTCGATTTATATACAAACCTAAAACCAAAATAAACTCTCTTTATTCTTTGGGCAAAATGAATAAGTTCGGTTACGTCCTGTTAACCCCAATAGGTTTCAGATCTGGGCTAATTTGTTTTCGTGAGTTTTGGCACCGGCCACGTTAGCCACCCTCTGCTTTCGCTTTCTTATCGATTTCGCTCCCGGCAACAAGAAAACACGCAAACTCAAGAGAAGGAAAAAAAGCACATTTCAGTTTATGGCCTCAATGAATGACACATTTGCTTATGACTCACGATTTCAATGTCTCAGGCCAAGGGAAGAAATTAAGAACGTGTGACTAACAAACATTAATAATCAAAAAAATCAAAAACTAATAATTAGAGAAAAAGTTTTAGTGATTTGGCAAATTTTTTTTCACCAACTCTTTGAGCTCGAAAATTAAATTTTGCCATATAACCGCCTTCGTGGTGTAATGGTCAGAGTAACTGACTGACAACCCGGAGGTCTCGGGTTCGATTCCCGGCTATACCCAGACATTTTTTCTGTAAGTATAGGGTCTGGTAATAAAAATTAAGTGGGAGATAAATTTAACCGAATTTATCGCGCGGAGAATTTACCACTGCTCGAAGCCCCTAAAACCTTAGTAAATTGGATATTGAATTGTATCTAAGTTTCTGAGATTGGCTCGTGATCCCGGCTTCTTTTCCTTCTACTCTGTTCTTTTCACGATGGAGGGGCCAGCCCATACAGGCCTTTAGGGGATCCACCTTCTGGTGTATCTCCTTCTCACATCAATATTATTAAAAAAAAAAAATATAGGTGCAGTTTATTAATTATTAAAAATGAATTGATGCTTACTGATTATTAAATTAAATTGGAAGTTGTAAATTAAATAAACTGCAACGGATCGTTGCTAAACTTTATCCAAAGTCATTTGAAATATCAATATGCTTATTACATTATTAGTAATCAGAAATCACTGGCTATTTGTTTAAAATGAAATAAAGAATTTAAAAGCAAGTACTATCTTACTCTTGAGTAAAGTACTTTAAAATATAATTTTACTAAAAACTTTATTTAACCTTTTTTGTGGTCCCCAAGGTCCTTAATTAGCATATTAAATTTCATCAAAATTGGTTAAGTCATTTTTAAGATATTTAGAAAAAACTAAAAAAGTACTGGAATAAAGTACTAATGTTTGTAGGCCGATATGTACCAAAAACTAATCAGCGCTTCATTTTGTTAAAATAATTATAGGTTTTCAATTTCATTTCAATCGGTTCAACGGTGTGGAAAAAATCGTGGACGAAAAAAACGATCTCACACACACATACACACACATCCGCACAGACTAAATGGAAAAATCGCACTTTTTGGCCTCTGAACGAGACCCCATGTAATTTTTGGCAAAACCGTCACGTGCTAAAATCCAACCTAATTGAATCCTACAATTTGTGACTTTAATTGAGACCATGGGTTCCGTAGTCTTTACCTGAGGTGACTTTGCAGTCGCGCTTGTCGCGAGACCAATTACAATACATTTTTCATGCTTCGCATTGGATAAAGCAAAATCTTTTAATCATTAAAATTTTTTAAATATTTTATTGACTAAATCGACATGTTTCGAATGTTTAAATATAACACCTCTTATCAGTGGAAGCTGTAACAAATGAGTTGAGATGAGTTTGTTTAAATTCAGTGCATTAATTGGCATTATATCAATAATACATAATCCATATCGGATGTTTATTGATACCAACTTGTTTTTCTGATTTTAACTCATTAACTAGATAAAGACGTCCGATAGCTTGCAATATAAATGTTTGATTTTGTTCTGATTTTCTGCATTTTTGAACAAAAAATTCTGAATCTGAAGCATGCATCTCGTAAGAGAAAGATTCGTTTGAATGAATCACAAAATGAAAATAAAATGTAATTTATAAATAGAGGAATTATCTCGAAACGCTAGCGGGTTTGAAATGAACGTTTTAAGATTGTTTTTTTTTTATAAAATATTTTTTATTATAATTTCGATTATATGCTCCTTTGAATTGGAGATTTCAGAACTTGAGTAAATTAATATGCCAATCGGAAACTAAACTGAACCCAATGCAAAAAAATCATCAAAATCGGTTCACAATTGGCGAAGAAATCGAATAAAATAGATACAAAAAAAAATCAGTAAAATTGAGAACCTCCTCCGTTTTTCGAAATTTATCAGAACGGGAAGTTGAGTATTTAAACGGAAGGTTAAGTATGAAAACGAGGAGTTAAGTAGGAAAATCATTGGTTAAGTATTTAAGCCGTGAGTTAAGTATGAAAACAGCTAATTAAATATGAAATCAACAAGGTAAGTATTTAAACAGCGAGTTAGGTAGGAAAATGAGAAGTTAACTAAAAAAACTGAGTTAAGTATTTAAACCTTGAGTTGAGTATGAAAACAGCTAATTAAATATGATTTCAACAAGGTAAGTATGTAAACAGCGAGTTAATTAGGAAAACTAGGAGTTAGCTAAGAAAACTGAGAGTTAAGTATTTAAACCGCAGTCAAGTATTTGAACCAAGGTTAAGTGTTTGAACCGCGGTTAAGTGTTTAAACCACGGTTAAGTATTTGAACCATGATTAAGTATTTGAGCATTGGTTAAGTGTTTGAACCATAGTAAAGAATTTGAACCGTGATTAAGTATGAAAATAGCTAATCAAATATGAAATCAACAAGGTAAGTATGTAAACAGCAAGTTAATTAGGAAAACGAAGAGTTTATTAAGAAAACTAAAAGTTAACTATTTAAACCGTGAGTTAAGTATTTAAACCTTGAGTTAAGAATGAAAACAGCTAATTAAATATAAAATCAACAAGTATGTAAACAGCGAGTTAATTAGGAAAATGGAGAGTTAAGTATTTAAATTGTGAGTTAAGTTTGAAAACAGCAAATTAAATATGAAATCAACAAGGTAAGTATGTAAACAGGGATTTAATTAAGAAAACGAGGAATTAAGTAAGAAAATTGAGAGTTAAGAAAGAAAACTGAGAGTTAAGTATTTAAACTTTGAGTTAAGTATGAAAACTAAGAGTTAAGTATTTAAACCTTGAGTTAAGTATGAAAACAGCTAATTAAATATGAAATCAACATAAATAAACACGAATTCCATATTTCAAGTATTTTAAAACTTATAGACGGGAACGGAACTCTTGACATAAGGTAGTCCGTCTCGCACTTATCCGTCTTATTATTTATATATTTATTTTCATAATTTTGATCCAGGAAGGTGAACCTTTGCAAAGTTAAACTTCTATATAAAAGTAAAAAAAATTTGTTAAATTGTTATAAATTATCGTATAAGCTACAATAGTGAGACTTAGGAAAATACCTTGCATGCCTCTCATAAGAGAAAGATTCGTTTGAATGAATCACAAAATCATAATAAAATTCAATTCATAAATAGAGGAATTCTCTCAAAACGTTAGCGGGTTTTAAATGAACATTTTAAGATTTTTTTTTTCATAAAAGATTTTTTATTATAATTTCGATTATGATCATGTGAATTGGAGATTTCAACTATTTTGTCATTGATCATATCACCAGAACTTGACCAAATTAATATGGTACCAATTGGGAACTATACTGAACCCAATGCAAAAAAAAATCATCAAAATCGGTTCACAATTGGCGAAAAAATCGAGTAACATAGATTCAGAAAAAAAAATCAGCCGATTTGAGAACCTCCTCCTTTTTTTGAAGTCGGTTAATAATAGTGTTTAGACCTAAATAGGAGACCAAGCTTGCGCGCTGCTGTTTTATCAGTGGTTGAGGTATGGTTATTCCAAGAAAGGCCAGACCCTAGAGTGACGTCTAGCATTGAAATTGTATCACTGAATTCTAGTGAGTTTGAATTGAATGATATGTTTCGGGGGATTCTATCGACGCATCCAGAAATAAGCCAACACTGAGATTTCACTGAATTGAAATTAACTAAGTTATGGGATCCCCAGTTTTTAAGTCTGCATAAGTCTAAATTAATTGAGGAGGCCAAGTCTGAATGGTTTTTATGCGATGCAGGGCCGTTATGTAGAGTGCTGTTTTCTGCGTAACAATGTATCGTGGTGGAAGGCAAGTTTAGAAGGTCATTGATAGAGTTAAGAAAGAGCGTAGGGGAGATAACCGATCCATGAGGAACTCCAGCGTTGGTGAGGAAGGAGGAAGATGATCATATTCCATCGATGACAACCTTAATACTTCGGTCTGAAAACTTTCGAACAACTTACAGGGTTTCGGCGCAAGGCCGACGGAGGTCAATTTGGCAAGAAGATTTTTCATCATCATTCTCAATTTCTGAAGAAAATTTCTCAAGCAAATAGCCAAAAACTTTTTAAAACTTTTTTAATCATCATTATCAATTTCTGACAAAAATTTCTCAAGAAAATAGCTAGAAACTTTTTAAAACTTTTTAAAACATTTTAAAACATCTTAATACATGTTACAACATTTTATAACATCTTAAAACATCTTATAACATTTTATAACATCTTAAAACATCTTATAACATTTTATAACATCTTAAAACATCTTATAATATCTTAAAAACATATTATAGCATCTTTTACATCTTACAAAAATCTTGGGACAGTGAGCGATGAGCTCGGGGAACACTTTCATCACGATATCTCAGCTATGGAAAAGAGGTATCAAGGAAAATGGAATCCTAGTATGCTCGCTGATTATTCTTGGGTCATCAAGAGGAATGTTTCAAAGACGAAATGTAGCATCATTTCTTACTTTCTAGGTGACTCAGACTGTTTGAATATTGTGTAGTTAAGAATTTAGAAAGTATCAAAATGTTTGATATTATATATGCCTGTCTCGGAAATGAAAAACCGATTTCATATTTGAATTAAGGAGAAAAAGTACTATCGATTCATATATTTTTCGTTGTGTGACAAAAAAGAAATTCTTATTTGTTCCTCGGAGTTATTGTTTTTGACTTTATAGAATTAGGAGTCGAAACCACGTGGATAACGCAAGGAAATTGTAATAATTATTGTAATTTCACCATGGAAGATTTTTCTATTAAATATTAAAAAATATTATTGTTGTCCTAATATTAATATTTACTATTAATAGGTTCATCTAATGGATTGGCGGTTGTCTAAACGTAAGGGGTAATTTCTTACGGTTTTGTTTATGTTGTTGAATGGATTGAAATGGATCCTTGGCTAATAGAACGCTCCATACGCAACACACATACTAATACATTTGAAAAGTCAAAGCGTGTGGGTATGGAGCTAACATATCCATTAACATGTACAAGTTAAACCAACATATGTACTCCTCATTTTATAGGCGGAAAAAAATCGTAAATTCAATGTACATTACAATGTATACTAAATCTGAAGGGGTAAATAAACTGCACCTTAGCGACAAATTTCAACTTTCTATCTTAAAATTTATAGAAAATCCTTAAAGCCGCAGTTTTCAAGATAATAGCTAAAATTCGTTAGGCATCAAGATCAAAATCTTGCTGTCACTTCTTCAAGTTTCAAACTTCTCATTCTTACTCAGCATCTTTTCCGAGATATCGTTCTCATAGACAATCTAATTTATTTCTGGCCAGTTTTACAATAAATGATCCTCGAATCTCTGACCCAGCCTTTAATATATAGGATTTATCTGTCTCAGTTTATCATCCATCGTCAAATATTATATTTACAGACTTTAAAACACCCTTCTAACTTATTTTTACTATGTAAAATGTACTTCATATTACTTTACTTAGGATAGAAGAGTGGTTCTTACTATCAGGCTTTGTTGTATCATCTTGGACCCCAAGCAAAAAAATTATTTTTATTATTAATTCAAGAGAGAATTATATATTTTTATAGGCCAAATGATTTATTTTTCCCATATCTGCTTAGAATTCAATCCGTTCGATCTTTCAGCACGTAGAAACCCAATGAAATTAATTTAATTTCCAGTTATAAAATGATAAAAAACAACCCGTCACATCAATATACGGTCATCATAGAAAGTCTTAATTATAAAATCAATATACATACTATTTATATTTGGATTCACTGATATATTGAAAATCTAAGGGTA
This sequence comes from Forficula auricularia, assembly GCA_024734495.1. Taxonomy (NCBI): domain Eukaryota; kingdom Metazoa; phylum Arthropoda; class Insecta; order Dermaptera; family Forficulidae; genus Forficula; species Forficula auricularia. The sequence goes on from JALMQS010000102.1 coordinate 1,597,661, forward strand.
TTTGCTTAACTTGGTATACATTTCATTCGCAATTAATTTTATAAAGATATTTTTTTTTAGTTTCTCTTTTTGTTTTTAGAAATATCTGAAACGTATAAAATAAAAAATATAAAGGAATTTAGAAGAATGCAATTTGGCAGAAAACTGATGCTAATAAAATGGCAGTATTTGACGATTTTTGTGACCCTAAAATGTTATTACAAGGGAATGAAAAAATCAACCCTTATAATAGTTTTTATCAAAACTTTTTAATGCGTCTACATTTTCCTATTTAAACACTTGATTTAAAAAGACGTATCTAATCTGCAACTTTTTTATGTCTTGACTTTTTCTCATAAAATTATTTGTCTGATCACAAAAAAATAAAATAATACTCAAACCCTTTTCACATAAATTCACAGATTGGTCTTTATTTCTTAAAAAAAATCAAATAGGCTGGTGTCAAATGAAGTAATAATGACAAATATTTTTATTGTCAACAAATCGTCAAAAACTGTCATTTTAAGGTCGATTTACACTCAACCGTGCCGTGACCGGCAGTCAGTGCTCACGGGCAGTAGAATCACGACGCAGTCACGTCACGGTTGAGTGTAAATTGACCTTTATTAGCATCAGTTATCTGCCAAAGTTCATTCTTCTAAATTCTTCCATAGTGGATATATTAAATAAAAACAATTCTCCCACCCTAACTTTCGAGGGATGTAACTTGGAGTGGAAGGGTTTTTGAACAAAAAATTATATGAAGGACCCTGCTGAAAAATCACCCTTTAAAATACTTCGCATTTAGAAACACGTGGTATAGCATTTTAAACTTTCTACTCTCTATAAAGCCTGATTCAAAATAGAGATTTCTATAAAGAAAATTTTCCAGTATTCTTTTGCCTTACTTAAGATTTAAAACACATTCTGGTGGACTGTCTGATATTCAGTGGCTCGCACATTCACTATTTAAATAAACATGTTCTTGTCTCTGGGATGGTCGGTGAAAGTAACTTCGTGAAAATAATTCTGAACTTCTATAATGAGGAACAAGCCAACGATTTATTTCACTTTGTCTCTGGGCATTCTTTAGGATTTATGCAAAAAATTATCTTAACTAATCAAATTTAGATCCGGAAGAGAAAAGAATTTGCTTAGCGTTCCTGCATTATTTCAATTAGATGAATGATTTGACTTATTTTATGAATCTAGAAGTCTACATATATAATAAAAATTAATACACTGTCAACTATGTGCAAATATGAATCTTATTTTTGAATCTTTAGTAGTCAGGATAATGAGCTGGAGAATTTTTTGGGGTTATAGCAACCATTGTTTAGAAAAATCTCCTAACTTCTCTCTCTCAACAACTAGTGGAAATGGCATTCATAAAAGAGCAAATCCAACATATTTTGCATTGTAAAGTCCACTAGGTTTATTTTTCCAATTTAAGATAAATTTTCCATTTTTAATAATATAGTCTTTAATTGTATACATTTATTGTTGCACTCATAAGTTTTTTAACGACGATTTTACTCAAATTCATATTTTTTCAATTCAAATAATTTACAAAAAGTCAATTCCGTCTCCTGTCCAATTTGGTTGTTTAAATCTTCAAACCTGTGTATTTATTTGAAAAATGTTCAGATATGACTTAATTAAATATCACATAAATAAAAAATGATGAATGAAGACTATATAATTTAATAAAGTTTTTTAGTTATTAAAATTTTGTTGGAAAAAATTATTAAAATTGTCCAAAGACAGTGTCTCAATTCCGTTCCCAACATCGTTTTAGTATTTAACTTGACTCACGCCACCATTGTAGTGGCCAAGAGAGAAACTATTATCAGTTGGTGAGTTGGTTTGTTAATGAAAACCAGTGGTGTTAATTTTATTTAGGTACATGATATTACAGAAAAATGACTTCATAAAGGTAAGTGATAATTATGTCGTTCATTAGTGTCATTTCCGTCCCTGCAATAAAATTCATATAAAATAAAAATATATATTTAAAAAAACCACCTTTCTAGTTTTGTTTTACTTTTAGTGAATTGTAACCAAAATTGTAACCTTCTATATTTTTAAGCTAGTGTCTGCCTACATTACCAAATTAAAATACTCTAATGTCAATTCCGTCCCCTTGATTGTCACACATAAATGAGAAAAATCATAAAAAATTGAAAACTATTTTTTAATTCATGACCATTATTAGAAATTGGTATATAAATAGTTAAGAGACAAAACTATATTATTATTGTTGGGCTGGGATAAAGTTATATTTTTAAATTTTTAGGAAGAAAAAATGCAAAATAAGTTAGATTTACTCATAAACAACATTAATTATAATATATAAAATGTTGGCTCTTTTAAAATTTTAATAAATTATTTAATATCACTATGAATGGTTCATTCTGTTAGAATTCTCCAGTTCATCAACTTGAGCAAGTGACAACAAGCAATTTAAAACACTTCTAGTAATAATTTTCTAGGATTTCGTAATATCCAAATGTTATGATGAATTCAACTCGCTTGCCTCACTGACCGAAATTCGCAACTGTCACCCACATGAGGGCTCAAGGATGTCGATTACGTCAAGCAGAGATGTTTATCTATTACTTCAATAAGCATTTTCCTAATCGTATTATATAAAAGCACATATAATCAAATGTAATTCGGGTCAAAATCCACCACCAACAAATAAGAATTTATTATTATTAATGTTCCCCCTCTCCCTATACACAAACACTTCCTGGTTCAAAGGACAAAATAATGAGTATGGGTTGGGAATTATCAAATGGTGTTATTGATGTGTTGATTATTATCGTTATTGCTTTTTAATGATCAGTTTTCCCCACATAAATAAATAGATTATAATGTAAGTGTGACTTCTGTCATATAGCCTTTTTAATTTATTGCCTATATTGTACTAAGGTGTTTTACAGTCTCGAACAGGTGCAGAGGATACAAGGAAGAATAACTTGGGTTTCTTTTAAGATGATTTATTTCTCTCTACATGCGAAGAATCAATCAATCAATCACATAGGCTAGAAAATAGGAGGTTTTTGAAGATATTTTATGGAATATCTAGATTAATGAGTGTGGGAATGGACGATCATGGAAGCAGGAGAAAGAGATTAAGAGCTCTTCAAATTATGGCGACTTAGAAAGATGTTAAAAAATAAATAGATAAAGGGTTACTAGAGGTTTAGAATCCTAAATTTAACTTTTTAAAAATCAAATTTTTTTTTATTGAGAATCACGTTTTTCAACAAAATGGTTTTCTTAAGTTTTTCTAATAAAAATCAAATCAAGTGTAAATTTGTTCAAAAATGTATTGTTGTTTATGAATTCTTTAAAACGTTTCCCGTTTTTGCAGGGTTGAATTCAAAAACACCTGCTGATATTATCACAAAGAATTATTGATAACATTAGCAGAAGTTGGAACGAAATATAAACGCACGTAAATTTTTACTGGAAGGTTCTTGTTGAGTGGATTATATTGATAACCTGTAGTTTGATATCGTTTTTAGTTCTAAAAATATTTTTTCATTAAATTTTATTTCAAAATTTGAAAAACGCTAATGAAGAATTCTAGAGAAAACATTTTATAGCAAAACCTGAAATCTCAAAGAGCGAATGTGATTTGAAAATGGTTGAATTTTGAATAATGTGCAAAGAATATTTCCGATAGAATTATGAGTGAATTCGTAGAAGAATTTGGTTTAAAAAAAGCTCATAAGATATAGCACGGCCTTAAATATTTTAATGGATATTTTGGAACATGGACTAGAATAGAAATCCGATCAGGATCAAAATATTTTCCTAGTTAATAAAAAGTATAAGATGTGAGACTTTTAGAGATGTAAAAATCCTGGATGCGTCAAACCATTCTTCGGAATTGATAATTTTATTTTGACGATTAAATTTTCTCCAATTTAAATCAATTTGGTAAATAAAAATCATGAATTTGGTCATGAAATGTCTGGAGAGAAATTATTTGAGTTGAAATGTTATTAAAACGCCTGCCAATGCAACACGTTATACAGATCATACTATTCGAATGCATAGCCTAACATTCCCAGGCGGCACTGAACATTTCTGAAGTAAATATCTACACAGACTTAATTAATTGTTATTATCTGTTATATCAAGTAGGTAATGGTAATAATTCTAAATTGTATTTATGGAGTATTATTGTAAATCACGAATGAAATTAAACATTTTTTTAATTAAAATCCCTAAATATTTTTTGAATTAAACTTCAATTTTTGTTCAAATTATTAATCAAATTAAAATATAAATTTGGTCATTTTATTTTATATTATGTTACGATCAACTGGTGTGGGCACCACATGACTTTCACATTAGTTTTTCACTTATTTCAAATCATCATTCCGATTTCTTTCATTCAAATTATTTCACTTTGTGTTTCCCCTAAATCGTTTTGAGAAATCCGGAAAAAAGAGAAAATTGAAAAATACCAAAACTTTTCAAGTAAACATGTTCTTTTGGGTCTTCGATTTTCGACAAAAATTGTGTGATACATCTTCTAGCATTTAGCTTAAATCCCAAAGCTCTGCGACGAGATATGAAGGATTAAAATATTTATTTTGCGATACTCCTAATTCTTTTATTTCAATCGGATTAAAATTTATACACGACTAACAACTTATGACACTTGCTAGGTACATCATTAAAAAAATTAGAGCCGTTTTTGAGAAAATCACAAAAAACAAAAATCTTTCATGTAAATATCAACTTCCGCTGTTCCGATTTCAACCAAAAGCTTGCTGTACTCCTATATCGAGCTTAAGTTTCGAATTTAGTAACTCTGTGACTTACGGTTACGAAACGCAGGGAGCTACATACGGACCAATAAAATTTTTGTCACTTTTTGGACTCTGGAGACCACAATATCAAGTTTTATATTCTAAACCCGGGTTCACACTATCAAGGGCATTGACTCCTTCCACCTAGAAGTCACAAAGTGAAATTAACTTTTTTCACATCGAAGATAGAAATTCTCAAATTGACAGGACCCCGGCAGGCAAATGCAACACTTCACATTATATTCTATATCATTACATAATATAGAATATATATTATGTGAGAGTAAAAAGAGAGTGGCAACTTGGCAACTCTCATTATCTCCATCAAGGTCTTCCCAATCAATTTCATCGGAATACAGATGCACGCAACACGACTGGGAATGGCAAAGTTGTAAAAATCCAATCATGCTGCCTGAGGGTCACCTTTTCAGAACAAACTGGGCAACATATTACTTAACTTTGAGGATCATTTGGGATCCGGTTCTTTGAATATGCCAAGACCATTGACTCTGAATTATAAGGTAACCGAAAAGTTAAATATTTAAAATTAATTAATTCTCTTGGTAGATTACAGATAACACTTTGCATACTAATAATGTGTACACTCTTATTCTATGTTGATTTTATTTACATTTTTATTTATTAATTTTTTTTTAGTTTACCTAGACGAAATATTTACGAAGTTCATTGAACTGCCCTTTTTTTCTTATTAATTACTTCTATGGGACATTCTTAATTTGTTTTTAAAAATTTATTACTTTGAATTAAAATGAAAATTAATTCTAATTAATTTCATAATATAAATATTTATATGAGGAAGTTAGGGTGTGCGTGGAATTGGGGTTACGTACGCCTTGAAGATATGCAAACTCTTGACCAAAAAATTTACATGCATTTAGAACATAAAAATTAAAAATAAACAGACTAAAGGGGTTACACTTACCCTATTAATTGGAAATGAACATTAAAATAAAATAATCACAAATAAAATTTTAAAAATATTATATTTATTTGCATTTTGATCAAAGTTCGGGATGTGACAGATAGCCTTTAGGATTCACAAACTTTTCAAATTAACTTGTATAAGTTTCACACAGATATAATTAAGTTTTTATAAAAATTATAAACATCAACAACATAAAACATGAAATTCTTGATAATAATTTAAATTTTAGTTAGAAAAAGACAAAAAATCGGAACTATAAGGGTAATATAACACTTAATTTCGGTGGGAACTGTTCCGCGTTTTTATTATTTTTTTTATACAATAAAAAAGTAGGAGTACTAAAGAATATGAATTAACTCTAATTTTCCAAATCGTTTCAGTTCTTTTTTTTTTAGAAATTAAGCCCTCTATATATGAATAAAGCTTTATTGTAGATCGAAACGCCTTGAATTTCCTGATGCTTTTTTTTTTAATCAAAATATTTTTAACAGTTATTGAGATATTTCGAACATACGAAGAAAAAAACACCGTTTCATTCACAATCACAATACTTCAGTATATAACTTTTAAGGAGTTAGATGTTGGATCTAGGTGAAACATTGTAATATAATAATAAAACTTGAGCAAGATGCGAGGTAGGTTTCACAAAAAAGAAATAAAACAAAATTGAGTTTTGATTTCGATATATTTGTATAATCAGTTTACTTTGACTCCTGATGATGGGCTCACCCCCGAAATATATCGAATTCAAAACTCAATTTTGTTTTATTTCTTTTTTGTGAAACCTACCTCGCATCTTGCTCAAGTTTTATTATTACTTCAGTATATGGCTGATTCTTAAAAAAAATCGAAATTGATGTCCTTGCTGATTCCTGTGAAGTGGGATTCTAAGTTATAGTAAAAAAGAATTTTTTATGAAACTACTAGTACATCCCTAGGCGTACCAAATTATAAAACAGATTTATCTTTTTTATCATAAATAAAAAATATATGTTCAAGTAAATACCCTAAAAATCATTCCCTCACTTTGTCCCAACCGCCAAGTTCACATAGATTCAAAGATCCAATTCGAAAAGATTCTTATAACTGTCTGCAATCTTATTATTTATTCATTTATAATAGTACTGGTTGGGTTGGGGACCACTATAACGTTTTAGAGAATTAGCCCATGTACTATTGAATTTACAAAAGAAATTCCATAATAATTAAAAAAAATTACCATCAAATTTTCGAAGTCATTTTTCGATTTTTTTTGAGAATCAGCCATATTCAGTATGGTAAAGTAAAAAGAAGGCTGATATTTTCTCGGAATTTATTAACAGCTTTACTTTTTTATCCTATTTATATATTAGTGGAATTAAAAGACTTTGAAAATTCCATTTCCGGAGATGCCATTCTATTATTCCACTTAGTCTATGTACCTGTAAAAATTAGAATCAAGAAACAGTATTTGGGTTGAGCAGGAAGTTAATTTTATGATTATTTATTTATTTTTTTATTTTATTTTTGATGAATGATTAATCATGTTGAGGGTGTATAGGGTGTTGTGCATCGATTGGGGTGCAAAGTCAGTATGCACAACAGGTTGAAGTGGGTCAGAGATGCCGGAAGGGTGCTCTATCTCCAGCTCCCTATGCGCAGGGCTCCGCCCCCGCAAGGCCCCCATGCACATGTCCAAGTACTCTAGTTTAGAACAATCAGTAACAGCCCGGCCGGCTGAGGGCTCGAACCCGGCTCTCCAGGATCCCTCAAAGATGACTTGCTGCTACCAGTGCACCGGCAAAGGTAACCCATTCGAAAATGACATTTAATTTTCATTTCTTGATATACATTCTTAAATAAATTGATGAGGAATATTTTAGGACTATGGTCTATAAAAAATTATTTAAGCATTTGTTTAGCGAAATTTCAATCATTTAATTGCAGGTCTTAAAAGTGATTTTATAGTTTTGTACATTCAAAGTGGCAATGACTTTTACTCTTAAGGAGTATATATATATATCTATTACATTACCAGAAGATGGAAATTCACCAATCAATTCCCATGGGATGCACACAACACGACTGTGATTTGGAAGGCTGTAAATTTTAAAATAGCTCAGGGTGCATGTAAACGGTCACCTGTTAATGAATTAATCGCGTAATATGTTGCTTAACTTCGTTTATAGTTGGGGAACTGAAGCTTTGAACATACCAAAGCTTGTGAGGAATATACGATACAGTTGGAAATTTATAATTAAAATTTGATAAGAAATCAAATCCTTTACTGTATATCTTGAAAATAAAATATATACAAATATATCTAAACATAATATTGAAAAATAAATTTCCAGCCCCGAAGATGTTCAATTAAGTAGGCTAGTGGTGTTTCATTTGTGCTTTTGTGATTACACCTATGAATTGTTATTTTTCCACGTAAAACTACTCATGATAAAATAGAAAAACTCTATTGTTTTACAAAAGATGCGTCTTTAGCATTAGAAACTAAATCATGATGTAATCACAACTTCAGGATTGAAAACTAAACGTTTTGGAAAATTCTTAAAAATATTTAATTAATATTGTAATTTCAAATACGTGTGGTCGAAAGTGAAAGAATCTCTTAGATAATGTTGATTCATTTACGGAAACAAATATTCATTACTAATTAATTAAAATTATTTAAAACATCAGTAATGAAGCTGGTGAAGCTTTTATTTTCGTGATTAATTTTATTAAGAGTTAAAATTTTATTAAACTCACACATAAATAATTATAATTTTATTGAACAAGGATAAATAATACAATAAAACTACGACGTTTCGATCGACTCATTCTGTGATCGTTCTCAAGTATGAGCACCCACTCCTATATACACCTACAATAGGAGTAGGCGCTCATTAGGGTCGACCTTTTTTGGGTATTTTCGAATTTTTACGCTGGCAAGGGCTCATATGGTTCGAAATAAATAAAAAAAAATCCCCCAAGGTTTAAGTCTCTATCTCAATCATAACCTGTGCCACCAGCTATGTAAGTTTCTCATCTAAATAACATGAAGTTTTTGCCATTGAAAGATCAATTTTTTATTCCGGCCAAAGTAATGGTTCAAAAAATTTGAAACTCTGTAGACTTTATCCTTATAATAGTAGCTATCTATCAGAATTTTTACAGATTTTTAGCTAATATAATTTTGGAGTGACAGCTAGATAAATTACTGCTATATCTTAATGTTACTAAGTTCTAGACTCCAAAATTATAATAGCTAAAAATCTGTAAAAATTCTGAGGGTTAGCTATTATTATAAGGATAAAGTCAAGAGAGTTTCAAATTTTTTGAATCTTTACTTTGGCCAGAATAAAAAATTGATCTTTAAATGGAAAAAACCTCATGTTTTTTGGATGAGAAACTTACATCGCTGGTGGCACAAGTTATAATTGAGATAGAGACTTAAAACTTAAGCGATATTTTTTTTTATTTATTTCGAGCCATATGAGTCTTTTCAGGGTAAAAATTCGAAAATACCCAAAATAAGGACCACCCTAGTGCTCATACTTGAGAACGATCACAGAATGAGTCGATCGAAACGTCGTAGTTCTATTGTATTATTTTTGGTGTTCAATAAATAATTATAATTAATTATTTGTGATTTTAATAAAATTTTAATTCTAATTTAAAATATATCCCAATAAAAGAAAACCTAAAACTAATTTCCTTGAAACTTTAAAAATAATAGTAATTTCAATTTCCCTGTTCAAGTCTAAGGTTTTTGATTCTTTTTAGAAGAAACAGGTATAAAATAAATAAAAAAAATATATTCTTTATATTCGATATCACACAAAATTTGACCCCTTTCAAAATAATCCTCAGAATAAAATTTTATTTATTTATTTATTTATTTAAAAACAATGCTCTGAGGTGGCTACCTCGTAGAGCAGAAACAGAAAGAATATATATACAAATATTATCATTAAGTAAGCAAACATAACATATATAACATTTAAATGAGCAAACAGAAAGAATACATACATATAGTAACATCTAAATGAGAAACAGAAAGAATACAGGTATATAACATATATAACATTTAAATGAGCAAACAGAAAGAATACATACATATAGTAACATTTAAATGAGAAACAGAAAGAATATAGATATAGAAACAGAAAGAATATAGGTATATAGTAAGATTTAAATGAGCAAGACTCTCCCAGCCCAGTGAGCAACCCAGAGTCAGCACAAGCAGGCGAATAGACCAGTGACACATTACTCCAACCCAACCTTTACTACAGTTTGAATAAATGAATTCGTATAACTAACTTTTAAAATAACTTCTTGTTTGTATTTATTATATAAATAAATAAATTTCTTTAAAAAACAATATTAAAAACATTTTACTATATATTTCAAACTTGGGAGATATTCTCCCTTTATCAATGAACAAATTGGCAAAGTGAAGTTGCGCTTTATAAAAGTATAATACAACTTTTAAATGTTGACAATTTTTTTATTGATTAAGGGAGAATTTCTTCCGAATCGTTTGAAATATATATTAAACGTGTTTAGGATTGTTTTTAAAGAACTTTATACATACTATAAGTATAGCTAGTAAGTTCCATTTTAAATCTTCTTATTTAGTTTACAACTACAACATTCTGTCAGACAAACAGACAAATAGACAGTGTAGCAATAATATTCTTTTTTACTTTTGTAAGGAACCCTAAAAAGAATACATATTTCGCTTAGAATTGTAACTAATTCCTTTCTAATTTAATCGCATATACTCATAATTCTCTGGAAAAAAAATTTCTCTCATGACATAATATATGGTAAATCGATTTTTTTTTTATTTTTTTAATTGGCATCGGAAAAAACCCACTTTACCAGCCAAAATAAATCGAATTAGAAAATAAAGAAACTATTTAATGGACTCCAGGGCTGTGTGATTAATTGAGAGGAGTTTAATTTTAGTTGATATAAATGTTTGACAAAGAACGAGTTAATAAAGTTGGACCCCTCCGAAAAAAAATTCATGCCACGTGGTTGATTTTACGATTTCGGTTTGATTGATTGAAATCTCTCTTTAATGTTTAAATAACCTACGACCTTCGCATGACATAGCAGCAGATACCAATTGAACAGAAAAGTTAAGAAAATTTTATATGGTTGATTAGTTGTTGGATTCTCAAGCTCATGACAGTCAACTCTGTCTTATTGCTTGCATTCCACTGAAATTATTAAGTAAACAGATTCCTATTACCGTAGTTTCAACGAATGTCAGAGCATTGTATAGCTCGTAAGTTTGAAAGTTGAATGTAGTTATTTTCCTCTAATTAAAACATTAAATTAAAATTTTAAGTGGAATATTATCAGGTGTTAAGATCTTCTTAAGTGGGATTAAGATAAATTCTTATAAAATTAATTTTCTTTAAAGTGATGATGTTAGATGCCCAAATTTGACAATTTTTAGGAAATTTTTTCACATGTAGCGTTCAAAAGTAACTTAAGATTATGAAAAAAAAAAATCCTCACATTCTCTCCTTATCAACGTCAAATAAAAACATATTTGATTTTCCAAGTATTTTGGAAGAAATTATAAGATACGTAACTCTCGTTATGCGAAGGTACTGACTCGAATATGGCCAGTTATTTAATAGATAATTAGATTTATTTTAATTGACTAATTCTGAAAAAATATCATTTCATAGAAAAGTTAGTGAAAACTTTTTGCCAAAATTTAATCGATTATTTAAATAATATCACGATTATTAGGCAAAGGCTTAACACATTTCACTATTAAAATATGCTGGATTGATTCATTGTGTGGTGCAAATTTTCATACATAAAAATAGTACCTACTAGAAAATGAATCTGAAATTCTTTTTGAAAAAATTACCAAAAACTAAATACACTCACTCCAAGATACCACACTTTTTTTAAGAAAGTGCCTAATTAATTTTCTTAGTTGCTGAAGAAGTCGAAATAAATCGACCAAACATTCAACTTTTATTAATTCTAGTTTTTGAAAAAATATTCCTAAGAATATTAATTTAAAAGTACCTACTTAATTTGCTGAAATTCGAACCTCTTTTGAATATACAATTATATATTACATACATCCGTTCGGCATCCAAAAGACGCTACTTTGTCCTTTTGGCATACGTAAAATACGAAAGATACATGTGCTTTCTGGGTCTTATATCGCAGAAAACTGAGATACGTAAAATAATTATATAGAATGTAAATCTAGAAATAAGTTAAAGTCTTCAATTACGATTATCTTTCTCGTATTCGAGATTTTATTAGCCTATTTTTTGGAAATACCCCACTAAGAATTTGTGGATTTAAATTAAACTAGGTTTTCTACTTTTTACTTTATTTCTATAGCTATTACAAATATGAAAGATTATAGAGAAGAAATATTGGGAATTTGCCAGACCGCTATATTTTTTTCTATCTCACACCACATAAACAATGAAGTATTTGCTCTTGATTAATAGGCGACATATATCTCTCGATCCCATTTACTGGATGGCAAAATCTTTGAAATATTTGCCAAGCAGCAGGAGATTGAATGTTCTATTTTCTGCCAAGAAAGTTTTCATATCCTGAAATTTGAATATTATTATTTTTTATTTTTTTTTTTTTATAGTAACTCATAACTAATCATGAATTGAAACATGTATTGTATAAAGATAGAAAAACATTTCAGACCAAAATTTATGGAGATAGAATGATTTTAAATGAGAAATAAAAGGTGTCATTTTTTAATGTTCTATTTAAAAGTAATATCTTATTAGTGTCGATAAAATATATGTTTGTACCTAGGACTGTCAGAGTATTGTAGCTCATAAATAAATACGATAAGATACAAACTTGAAATTACAATTATATGTGTTAATTTTCAAGTCCTGAGTTTAAAAAAAAAAAAAATTACCACAAAAATTTAAAAGTGATAAAAAAAAAAGACATTATTGTATAAAATAAATAGACATAAATATAGACATCGCAAGGGAGTGTGCTCGATGCCCAAATTATGTAAATCGGATTCAGCACACCAAAAAACATAAAGGGTCGAAGAAATTACAACTACCCCAAAACTTTCCGGGTAAAAACACAATTTAACTGGACTATTTTTTTAATAAAAAAAAATCCCACTAAATATTTAGCCCCCCCCCCCACGAAAATTTCCTGGTTAGACCACTGGTGAGAGGGCTTCAAAGTAGCGACTTCTAGTTGATTTTTGTACCTATCTACGATTATATTGTTAATGTATTCTAGCTAGATTGTATTGATTTTTGGAGGACCTAGCCCCCGAGGACTTGTGCCTCTAAGCAGGTCGAGGAATAAAGATTTATTTATTTATTTTAAAAAAATCAGAAATTCACTCCTATCCACGACAAATAAAAATAAATTTGAGATTTCGAATATTTTAAAAGAAATATGATACATCTTCGGATACATGTTCTACTACCACTTGACCACCTTATATTATCAGAATCGATACTTTTTTGCAATTCCTTTGGGGGATGTGGGATTAGGCTCCCATCACTTGAAGGGAAATTCACCCTATGGTACAAAATAACTTCTAAATCGCTCGGTAACTTCTCCAGAATTCAGAATCATCATTGAAATATTTCCATCAGATTACTCGAAATTTCAACCCTAAATTATGGTAATAAAACTTGAGTAAGATACGAGGTAGGTTTCACAAAAAAGAAATAAAACAAAATTGAGTTTTGAATTCGATATATTTCGGGGGTTACCCCATCATCAGGAGTCTAAGAAAACCGTTTTCTTAGACTCCTGATGATGGACTAACCCCCGAAATATATCGAATTCAAAACTCAATTTTGTTTTATTTCTTTTTTGTGAAACCTACCTCGTATCTTACTCAAGTTTTATTATTATATTAAAATGTTTCACCTAGAACCAACACCGAACTCCTTAAAAGACCTTAATTATGGTGTTGTTATAATTAAAAAAAGTTCAGAAAATTCAAAAAAATTAAATAATAAGAACTAAAAAATCAAATAAAATGTACTAAAAGGTATAAAATAATTTTCTAATTTAGTTACAACTAAACTACGAAATATTAACATAAAATCACTTTTTGAAGTGTGCCAAACAAACTATATAAACGAGCGTACTCGTCAAACATACTAAGTAAGATCGGTCGAGTTCGATTCATAAAATAAATAAAAAATAATAAATAAGTATCTTGACTATCTTGGGGATATACTGATCCAAACACAGAAAGAATCATTAAAATCGGTTCATAAACAAATAAGTTATGCCTGAACAAATATAGCAAAAAAGGTCCAGTACCAATGAAAAAAAAACAGGACCAATCGGAAACTATACTGAACCCAATGCAAAAAGTATCATCAAAATCGGTTCACAATTGGCGAAGAAATCAGGTAACATAGACACACAAAAAATTCAGTCGAATTGAGAACCTCCTCCTTTTTTGAAGTCGGTTAATAAATAGGACTGAAAATCCAATCATTAAAAGCTGGATAGCATGTGTTAAATTCTTAAAGGATTTTTAATATAAATTAATTATTTTGGGGAATTTCGCCTGGTTCGATACGCTTATCGAGTAACGGGATTCTTTAAAGTTTTAATTCTCGTTTCATTTGGTGTCGAGAAAGCTTAGAGGTAACACCGACCATCCCGTGTAGCCCGATCAAAGGTAAAATAAACGACCCTTAATATATACCCCCTATCTTCTCATATAAATATAAATATCATAATGTTGCAAGGTTCTCTATTATAACTTTAAATTCAGAAAATGTATTTTTTTATATGACGTCGTGAACTAAGTCCATTTGGTCAGATCCTAAGTGAATATCTTTTATATATATATATATATATATATTGTATATGTGTGTAAATTAGTTTAGTGATAAGATTATGGCTGGTCAAATTTTTTCAGTGAACTGGTTTGAACTCGAGATTTTTTATTCTCAGTGAAATTTCATTTAAATAAGTTAGTTATTTATAGGGTTAGAATTTTTTAATTAATAGAGATTGTGGTTTTTGTGCAAGGTGAAACATTGTTAATAAAGATAAAAGTAAATAAATATTATATGCAATATTCATTTACTAATAATTCTTTACTTTCCTGAAGATGAGCTTACAGCTGGAAATATATATATTGAAAAAATTTACATCTTTTATTTTTTTAATTTTGATGTGAAACAAGTGACCTAGACTCAAAGTAAATGAATATTGCATATAATATTTATTTACTTTTATCTTTAGTTTAGAATTTTTTAAATTATCTTTAAAATGCTCTATCTATATATTAAACCTTATTTTCTATTAAACCATCTACTTATTTGAATCAGCCCCTTAGTCAAGAGTGTTCAAAGGGACCCAGAACCCTCCCCCAATTTGATTTGATATCTTTTAAAGAGCGGAAAAAACTTTTAACTGTTTATATAAATTTTTTTAAAAATAATAATCTGATAGTACTTTGGTGAAATAGTGGGCACCGAGCAAGAATTTCACTTACCTTAATATTGTAAGTTAAAATACAAAATTTTATCATATATCGAGGAAGAAACTTCATCTTCACTTTTTGGATCCCATTCTAGCCAGAGAGATTAAATCTTATAGTGCCTATTCTATAATACATTATTCTAAAAAAATATTTATTAACTAAGTAAATAAATTAATGTAGAATGTATCTATAAAGAAGAATTCAACTAATATTTTTACTTTATCCAATGCGAAGCATGGGGAAAGTATTGTAATCGGTCTCGCGGCAAGCGCGACTTCAAAGGATCCTCAGGTAAAGACTACGGAACCCATGGACTCAATTAAGGTCACAAATTGTAGTATTCAATTAGGTTGAATTTTAGAACATGACGGTTTTGCCAAAAATTACCTGGGATCTTGTCGAGAGGCCAAAAAGTGCTGAGTTGTTTACCATAAAAGAATTTAGTCTTTTTGATTTTAAGTCGATTCTTCCACGTTTTCAGTAGAGGTTGCCATTAATAGTCAAAACATCAAAAATGTAATGCAATAAGGTTATTCCTCTAGTATTAGATAAGAATCGATCGTTATTTTTGATTTTAAGTCGATTCATCCATGTCTCAGCAATGGTTACCAATAATAATCGAAGCGTCAAAAATCTAATGTAGAATGGTTATTCCTCGACTGTTAAATGAGAATCAATCGATATTTTTGAATTTAAGTCAACATGGACTTCAAATAGCAAGTGATATTTGATTAATAATAAAGGAATAAACATATTAATATTTCAAATGAATTTGGATAAAGTTTAGCAACGATCCGTTGCAGTTTATTTTTGTATGTGCATGATTTTAGTATTATTAGTTTTTCTGCCCGGATCCGAAATTGTATGTTGAGTCTGAAATTTTTTTTTTCAAAATTCAATTATGGAATAATTCCAGTGAAAATGAGAAGAGCGGACACTTTCAATAAAAATAATAGGAAAAAGTGAAAAGTTTTTCAAGATTCGATTGCGCTTACAGAAAGAAAAGAAATTATTCGTGGTCTTTCTATAAGATTTGAGAATTTAGTAAATCGATTCGAAATGATAACAATCTGAGTACAACATTAAATGTAATTTTTTTAATAAGGTAGAGTAAAGGAGTTTTCATGATTTCTTATATAAATCATACTTTTATTTCTGATATGTTATCATATGTTTAACGTTGCGTATGAATTAAAAACCCAAATAAAAAACAAGATTTTCATAACTTATATAGAAATATTCGTTTCTACTTGTTGCGCAATGGAAATAAATGTTTAAAGACAATAACCTTATTATTATAGAAAAATATAATTAATAATCTGCTTAGAAGTTAATTAAATAACTTGATTTCACCATTAGGTATGTCTGATGTTATGAGACTTGCAATTTTCTTATCTATTTGTGAATTTTAATTAATTCTATTTTGTCGAATTGGCTTAAGCCACTTAGAGTGGACATTTTTAATGAGAATGCATGACATTTCGACAGTCCAGAAATAGATGTCAAAACGTCGGGAATTCTGATGAGACCTTCTCATTAAAAATATGTGATCTAATTAATGGATTAAACCGAAAATTTTCTTTCAATAAGCCACTCAAACAGTAAAAAATCAAATCTGATATTATATTTTCTATAATTTACTATTTTATAAGTTTAAGGTAGTTCTTTCGCGACAATCCACACAAAAGCTTTTAGCTTCGTAACCACTCTACACATATAAACGGTGCTAAAATTTTAGGTTATGTTTTTTTAACGTGACTGTACTTCTCAGTTCTCACACTACTATATCCTCTTTATGAATGGATAGTTTCCAAGCCATTGATCTTATATCCCCTTCACTAAAAATATTCGCCCAAATATGTTGTTGTTTTTTTTTATTTTTTATCAAAACTACGAGGTAAATGATTTCAATTTTTTTTTTAAGTTATTCCGATTATATTATTCTAACAAATATTAGTTTTTCACCAAGATGGTGAAAGTCCTTCAATGAAAAAAGATCAAATAATGATCATTTTCCCACCCTTTCCCAATCTACCATATTTAAAAAATTTCATTTTTAATTGCATGTTTGATGTGGTAAATCGTCTTCAAATTTTAACAGTGTGTTTATTATGCTTTTAATGACTTATATTCTAAGTTTCGAAGACTTCTTGAAATTTTGCATTTGTAAAAGAATTACTTACCTTAAAATACATGTATTTTAACATGATTGATGTTAGGATTTTTTTAATTATTCTTATTTGATTCTGTAGTTTAGGGACCCTTAGAATTTCGTCATGTAGGAGATGTTTTTCCTCTTCGTGTTCTCTATAAATGGCCACCTATTGTGATTAAATTTTATAGGTCCTTACAATTGTCTTTTAAAATCTTATTAAACATGCTTTCTTGTTTTGTTTTTTTGGTTTTTTTTATTTTAACTTTCAAGTCGCATGCTTGGAGCCTATAAATTCGCAAGCAGGTCCATTAACTTAAAATTTTGCAACGCTTTTATTTTATTTTTTTATTTATTTGCTATTCTCAGATATGGTCAAAGGATATTTAGTATGATAATTTTATAATGGAATAGTAGTATTAGTGGAGGAGCCGAATTTTATTAGGTCAAATTTTTTATTCTGCCTTGAGCGAGGTTTGAGGTTGAGCCTTCTGCTCCAACATCACCATCAAGACACTTTGCCGAAGAAATGGCGAAAGCGAGCGGAACTACCCATTTAACCAAACCTTTAATTTAAATATATGTAAAAATTCAATAAAGAAGATTAATATGTTATCCTTTGGTTTTAAAAAAATAATTTTTATAAAAAATAAATAAAACCGACTTCAAAAAAATTAAATGCAACAAATAAAATAATAATAACTTAAAAATAAAATAAAATACACTAAAAGGTATAAAATAATTATCTTATTTAGTTACAACTAAACGAGAAATATTAACATGAAATTACTTTTTGAAGTCGGTGCCAAACAAACTATATAAGCGAGCGAACCTGCCAAACGTACTAAGTAAAATCCGTCGAGTGCGATTCATAAAATGTATATGTTTGGCACCGACTTCAAAAAGTAATTTCATGTTAATATTTCGTTGTTTAGTTGTAACTAAATAAGATAATTATTTTATACATTTTAGTGTATTTTATTTTATTTTAAGGTTATTATTATTTTATTTGTTGCATTTAATTTTTTTGCAGTCGGTTTTATTTTTTTTTTTTAGTGATGTTATTAATAGTGACTTAATATAATACCTTGCATGCATCTCGTAAGAGAAAGCGTGGGGCGAATGAATCAGAAAAAGATAATAAAATTCAATTCATAAATGTAGAAATTCTCTCGAAACGTTTGCGGGTTTTAAATGAATGTTTTAAGATTTTTTTATAAAAGAGTTTATTTAATATAATTTCGATTATTATTTGGTCATAAGAATAGATTTACGTTATTTCGTCATTGATCATATCTTCAGAACTTGAACAAATTAATATGGTACCACCCCTAAGGTACCCTCTTTCCAATAAAACAAGAATCATTAAAATCGATTCATAAACAATGAAGTTATGCCTGAACAAACATATCAAAAAAGTTCAATACCAATGAAAAAAAACGGGACCAATCGGAAACTAGACTGAACCCAATGCAAAAAAAAATCATCAAAATCGGTTCACAATTGGCGAAGATATTTTTTTTTTTTTATTTAAATTATACATTATCAATCCAGTCAGATGACCGTTTTATGATTTTACTATAATAAAGTATATAACATTCAGGAAGCTTGTCATCTCATTGATGACATTGCAAATGTCTAACACTATCCGCAATTCACTGGGGTCATTTTAAAGTATCTCAATGCGACAAGTCAGTTGGCTTGGTCCTTTTCAATCTTCTCAGCTGTCCGACAGTGCTGGGTAGTCGAACAGCTTCGGGATTATAGTGATTTGCCAGTCGTAATTTATGATTCCTGGCTGCTTTAGTTATTTCCTCTTGTACAGTAGTAATGTGGAGATCCTTCCTGATGTCTCCGTTCCTGATGTACCAGCGGGCATCGACGATATCTCGCAGAGTATTTTTTTGAAAAGTTTGAATCATCCTGATATTTGATTCTTTGCTACAGCCCCAGAGCTGTATACCATAAATCCAGACTGGTCTTATGATTTGCCTATACACAATAATTTTGTTATATATGGACAGTTTGGAGCTCCATCCTATCATCCAGTATAACTTTCTTTTAATTATTTTTAATTGTTTGACTTTTGTCAGGATATGCTCCTTCCAGCGGAGCTTAGCATCGAGAGTCATGCCAAGATATTCTGTAGTATTAGCATATGGTATTAGCTGATGATTTAGGGTAATTGGGAGTGGGGACTCCTGTCTATTGGTAAAATTGATATGCTGCGATTTGACTTCATTAAACTTGATTCGCCACCGCTTTTTTTCAAAATAATTATTAAAAATGTGGAATCGATGGAAGGCAGTCCAAGAAAAATGAAAAAATACAATTCCGAATAAAATAAATATATTGGAATGTGATTTGTATCCTCTTAAAAATTGACTTACCGGAGGATCTTCCCTCCTTCTTCAGGGTTTTTCATTACCCTTGGGCTGCCTTTCATCGATTCTTCATTGAAATTCTACCAGTCCGTTTCTCTAAAAAGAAAATATGTACTTCTAATATTAGTAGTAAAAATGTTATTTTTAGAACCATTAAATATATATGAAAACACAGAGACTTAAATTCTTAAGATAATAAAACCACAAAAAACATTTTGCTATGACCTTGCGTCTAACAAATTGGTTTGACACAAACATAATAAATAATTATAAGCTAACGTCACGTGCATGCAATGTCCTACTAGAATACCTGACAATCCCAAACACACAGCGTATCTTCTTGATCTATTCCTGACAACTGACCCATCGACATTCACATTCTCTATATCCGCCCCTCTGAATAAATCCGACCACTCTCTGATAAAAATTAATGTTCCTTTCAACTTCTCTAAGCCTAAGAGCCAACAAATTAAAAAAAAAATATGGCTATTTAATAGAGCCAACTTCGATGAGATGCGTAGCTTCTTTGGACAATTCCCGTGGAATGACGCATTAAAAAATAAAAATGCTTCTGAATGTGCTTCTGTATTTGAAGAAGTAATTCAGATGGGCATTGAACAGTGTGTTCCCTATGTAAATAGGAAAAATTATTCAAAGCCCTGGTTCAACAAGCGATGTGCCGAAGCTGTTCGTGAAAAAAATAAAGCATTCAACGAATGGCTTTCCTGCCAAACGGACATCAAACGAATTGCCTTTTCAAAATCTCGTAACCAGTGTAACAAAATTATTAATGAAACCAAGAAGTCTCTAGATGAAAAATGGGCTGACCGATTATCAGCATGCCCAGCTAATAAAAATCGATTCTGGCATCTCACGAGGAAATTAACTACCAACTCCTCCAAATCTTCGTTTCCCCCCCTTAATCTTTCCAGCGGCTCAATAGCCACCGACGCCCTCTCTAAAGCTGAAGCATTCGCTTCATTCTTCGCGACCAATGCCACCTTAGACGACAAGGGACTTGACCCCCCGCCCTATACCCCTAGCACCAATATTATGTCGGATATTAAATTCAGAATACCAAAAATATTAAAAGTAATAAAAAACCTAAATGTTAATTCAGCCGCTGGCCCAGACAACATTCCCTCCAGTATAATCAAAAATTGCGCGCCTGAACTTGCTCCTATTCTCTCAAAAATTTTCAAACTTTCATATACCACTGGCTCATTTCCGGAGAGCTGGAAAACAGCAAGAATTCAACCAATTAAAAAAAAAGGAGATCCTTCAAATGTAGCCAATTATCGTCCGATCGCCATAACTTCGGTTCTTTCTAAAATCATGGAAAAAATCATTAATGAGCAAGTTCTTCACCATTTAGAATCTAATAAACTAATCCATGATAGTCAATACGGCTTTAGACAATTTCGGTCCACCGGCGATATTTTAGCATATATAACTCATATTTGGAATAAAGCACTAGAGACTGGTAAAGAGACTTTCGTAATAGGCTTAGACATTTCAAAGGCCTTCGATCATGTCTGGCACAAAAATCTTCTTGCCAAATTACCTGCATTTGGCCTTCCCCCGAGCCTCTGCAAGTTGCTTGAGAGCTTTCTCTCAAACCGCTCTATTAAAGTCGAGGTTGACGGAATATCATCCTCGTCCTTTAATACTAATGCTGGAGTTCCTCAGGGCTCAGTCATCTCTCCCACACTCTTTATTATCTATATTAATGACCTATTAAATCTGCCCTCCAATCCAATACATTGTTACGCTGACGATAGCACCCTCCACAACGCTCAATCCTTACTAGACAATCGCGCAAACATAGCCTCCTCAATAAATTCAGATTTAAGCATGCTTAAAAAATGGGGATCTCACAATTTGGTAAACTTTAATGCTGGCAAAACACAGTGCTGCCTAATTTCTAGGCGCGCAGATAGGAACCTTCCGGACATTTCCTTTGATTCGAGCTCATTGGAATTCCGTAATAAAATATCAATGTTAGGTGTCACCTTAGGTTCTGACCTCTCTTGGAATGACCATATTATCTCAGTAGCAAAAGCTGCAGCATGTAAGCTTGGCTTTCTTTTCCGAACCAAACGATTTTTCACCCCCACTCAACTCCTTATATTATACAAGGCTCAAATTCGCCCCTGTCTTGAATATTGCTCGCATTTGTGGAGAGGAGCCTCCAAGTATTCTCTTAATACCTTAGATGCAATTCAGAGGCGAGCTATAAGACTGATAGGCGATCCTACATTAACTGACACTCTCGACTCCCTAGCCCATCGTAGATCTGTCTCCGCCCTATCCCTTTTTTATAGATATTACCATGGCTTTTGTTCTGACGAAATAAAATCGATAATCCCACCAAAGGCCTCATTTGCCCGAAATACACGATTTTCTAAAATTCAACACCCCTACGCGCTTAAACTAGATACTAATCGAACAGACGCATTCGCCAATTCATTTATCCCTATGACATCTAGAGACTGGAATTCTCTTCCCCCGACCGTCTTTCCAGCTACTTATAACCTTCAAACTTTCAAGACCAGCATCCACAGATACCTTCGACTTCTACCCAATCCCTAAAACTCCCCTTATCTTCACGTTACAAGGGTCCACCACGGACTTCAGAGGTTGTACCTTCTTGGTGCAACTTCTTCTTGTATCAATATCATTATAAAAAAAAAAAAAAAAAAAAAAAATGAATCTTTTAAGGATATAGACGTTTTAACTTATTTTTAAACTAGAAAATTGTTATTTTTGAGAGAAGCACAATCTATTTTTATAAAATAAAACCAAAGAGAATGTCCACTGCTTAATCTAAGATGTTATACTTAGGTAATTTTGTTTGTCCTGAAAGTTTTTTGGCCCTTGGGTTCCATTCACTCTTCTGACCTGTAAGAAAAATCATCTATAACATCAGCAGAGAACATTCTTCATTCGATTTTATTCGATTTTATCTCAGTATTTTTATTTTAGGCCTCTCTAATCAATTTTAATGTAAGGCATTTCATTTCGGATTATTGAACGGGCACACACTATGTCACTAGAACATTCAAGAAACACAGGTTTTTTAGGGATTTATGGGATCGGCTGCTTTAAACGAAATTGACAAACAAAAAAATATTAAATTAAAAAGATTTGTTAACGAGTTAGCAGAGCTTTCATATTTTTGTTAAATAAGTCAAAGATGTTGATGTAAATAAGTATAGATACCATATATGTTAATATTTTATTAAGGCTATAGGTTTAAAGGCTTTGTTTTGTCTTCTGCTAATATAAATATTTTACCATTATTCATTAACTTTTCGAATTTAGTTTTAGTTTCGTCACAATTCCATTGAAGCTAAAACCCGGAATGGTATTGAATATTCGGATGATTATTTATATTTGATTAAAGGTGAAGAAAACCCAACAAAACTTAGTGTTTAAATAAATTACACTGATCAACAGAAATTTCTCCCCATAAATCTAACAATAGATTCCAGTAGAATTTTATAAGCTGATTTTTATGCAATTTCCCGATTTTTTATAACACTTCAGAGTTTTGACCAAAAAGGCTATTTTGACCTCTTTTCGAGTCCCATTAGATATTAAACAGCAATATTTGAAATACAAATATTTTGTTGACCTAATAGAAAACAGCTTCCTCTTTGATTTTCAAATTACCATGTGTTTTTAGCTCAATTAGAACTCGAGTTATAATTTAAAAACTAAAACTACGTGATTATAAAGGATAAAAAACAGATAAAAACATATGATCTTGGTTTTTTAGTTATAACTCGAGTTTCAATTGAGCTAAAAACAAGAGGTAATTTGAAAATCAAAGAGGAAGCTGTTTTCTATTAAGTCAACAAAATATCTTGATTTCATATATTGCTCTTTAATATCTAAGGGGTCTCGAAAATAAGGTCAAAATGGCCTTTTTCGTCATTTTGACCGATAATATCTCAAAACTCTAACCTGTTATAAAAAATCGGGAAATTGCATATTTGAATCTATTGTTAGGTTTACGGGGAGAAATTTTGAGCAGTGTTATACATAAATATTTGCATCAAGGAAAATAATAGCTCTTTCATGAATTTCTTACAAAATTATTACAATTATAATAGTAAGCTTGCTGACAAAAAGGGAAAGCCTATTTTTATATTATGTGTTCATTAGAAGACCCGCATTCTGGATTATTTATTTGATTGAGGATGTGGGGAAGACTGACTTTTTAATTAATTATAGCATTGTTTGAATAAAATGCATAACTCATTTAGATTTGCTAACAGATTTAAAATGATTTCTAACATGAAATTAGGTACTTGATAATTTGTATGATAATCAATGTTTTCACAATATTTCGAAACGGCTTCAATATACACTATTATTCAAGAAGATCATCTTGATCTTATCATTATTTATTACTTTACCATTTGTTTTATTTCCAAGAATATTAATATATCGGAAGATAAATTTACTCGTTTGTATTCTTCAGGGTGAGTCACATTTCCCCTGTGCCACCCATTTACCATATTTCAAAAACGAAACGTGATTGGAAAATGGAACATTTCAATAACTATTTGATCTATTATTTTATGAGATTTTTATTTTCTGAAAAAACTGGAAATATGACCAAAAGACATATGTTGCAAATTTCAAATGAAAAATTAGTTGAGGGGTATTTTTGGGTAGAATAAACAAAAACAACATTTATAGAATAAAGATTTTGTTTATGCTACTGTTTAATCTTATTTATCCGCACCTCCGGATTATCCGGATCGGATTTGTAGACATTTTTATTTTAATAAATGTTGACATAGATAATAATTTTTAACTCTGATAGCAAGAATGTATTTTTTTAAACAATTCTATGTAATTTTGATATAAACATGTTTTTTTTTATCGTAATAAATTCAAATTCGCTTATTTGAGGATTTGTTTTGTTTTTATTACCGATATATCCGGATTAAACGGATTTTCGATTATGCGGTTTGCATTTGGTCCCAGTTATTCCGGATAAACGAGATTCTACTGTATATATAAAAAGGCAAAAATCACAAAAATAACATTACTTGAAGTATATTTTAGAATTATCATTATTTTATTAGCTGTTATATTGTTATTAATCCGTTAGAATATTTTCAGGTTGATAATATTGAATATTTTTTCGGGTTAAACTATCCTTGCTAGAAT
The DNA here is from genome assembly GCA_024734495.1 of Forficula auricularia. Lineage (NCBI taxonomy): Eukaryota > Metazoa > Arthropoda > Insecta > Dermaptera > Forficulidae > Forficula > Forficula auricularia. The sequence continues at coordinate 1,622,625 of JALMQS010000102.1, forward strand.
TAGAAAACAGTTTGAAATTTTATTTAATTCAATCCATCTATCTATCTATATCTATCATCACTTTGAGAAAACTTAAAGATTAGTTAACGAAACTTCATGAATAAACTAAGAAATTTTAACTAATTTTTAACTTTCAAAATATTCCAGAACAAGTATTTAATAAGAATAATAATAACAGCTGGAAAATAAGTAATAGCATTTTATTCCCTTGAAATTTTAAATCATAAGCCCAGCGGTTCTCAAACTTTTTTTTTGAAGTGGGGACCATTTTTATAAGTCAGAATAGTTCTCCTCACCACGGGACTGTTTTTGTTTCCTTCGAAACCAAATATATCTTTTTATCATATTTGGATACCAATATACTTCTATACTGGGGAAAAGATGCCGAGAATCACCACGACCATAGTGCTTTAAATCCTTTTTTTGTTGCTGAAACTATTTTGGGTAGGATAATAAATTTTAAAAAAATCAGTACTAGGTACTTGGAAAAAAGTGAAAAGTGATTATCAAGTATAATTTACAAACTCTGAGATTTTCAGCAATAGTTCTAGTTCATTTACTTATTTTAATTTTTTTTTTGAGGGACCACATTTGGTCCTCAGACTATTGTTGGAGAAAAGCCTCATTAGCCTATTTTCTGGCTAAAGAACGTTAAAATCAATAATTTTTTCCCTTTATAAAAGTTGTTTCTTATTAAATGATTTATCCAACAAAATCACATTTTTAATTTACAAATTTGAAGATTTGTCGAATGTATATATAGTTCCGAGTTGTTTTAAATAAACAAAAATTTAATCAAATGATAATTAAAGCAGTCTTTTGAAATATTTTTTTTTTATTTTAGCTATCATACAATATTATTCTGTTGTTAAAATGAATAGGTTACACAGGTGGTGTGAATCACCCTATATAAATCGATTCCTGTCCAGAAAGAAAGTATAAACGACCAAATTTACCAATAGCCCAGGCAAATCAGACTTCTGCTGGTCAATAATATGCACAGCACGGGTTACCGTTGTCAAATTAAGATAAAACTTTGCTAATCTCATTTTTTAGCCAATTGGCAACTATTATGGGGGTCAGCACCGCAAAAATTTGAAGAATGGTTTCTTTTGACCACCTAATGAGCACAATTCACTTTTTCACAAAGTTGATAAAATTTTACTTAGGGAAACTGGTGTAGGTTTTAGGTGAAACATAATATTAATTAATAAAGTAAAGGGAGTGTAGTTTCACAGTGAATGAAATAAAACTCAAAGACGTTTATACAAACTCAATATATTTCGGATTATTAGTCCATCATCAGAAGTTTACAGATTCAAAACAGAAATATATTGAGTTTGTATAAAGCTCTTTGAGTTTTATTTCATTCACTGTGAAACTAGACTCCCTTTACTTTATTAATTTAAGTTGATAAAAATTGCTTTTCTTTGACGATCAATTATGGCTAAACTGCTGAACCAATTTTAACATTTAAGTACGTCATTCGAAGTAAAATCTTATGCTCTTTCATTTTAGTAACAGTAAAATTTTCTGTCGAACGCATGGTTTTAGAGTTATAAAAAAAATTCTGAAAAAAAGTCCAAAATGTTCGTGGTTTTTAGGCCCTCAAAAATTTAGCACCAGCCAGAAATCTTCGCAAACTTATATAACTCTTATTTGGGATTCCTAACGTCGGTTAAAATTATTTCCAGCTTGTGCATATTTATTGGCCAGCGCGGCCTTTTATCGGACTACAAACAAATATCAAGAAAAAAATATTTATTAATACATTCTGTGATTTTAAAATATACTTAGAAGAAATCGACATTTAGTAATTAGCTGTTTTATTTTTCAGCGAAGGAGCCAGGAGCGAATAAACCTCCAAAAGGGCCGAAAAGCAATCGTGGGGATTATGTGAAAACCCAGGAGCGGCTGATTCTTCGGCCGGCATTCCTGCCCTCTGTTCTGTGAGTATCTACAAAGACATTTTTGCCCTTTCTTCTCCAATAATTCCATATATAATTGCATAAATCTGGGATAATTTCGAATCTATTTATTCTGGAAAAATAAATGCCAAGGCAGCCAAATGATATATGAAAATAATTTAAATATTTTTCAATAAGTTGATAATATATTCATCTTTTCATCAACAACACATAAATGTTAAAATTCCTTCATTTTAAGTAATATATGATTTACAACTGTAACATTCTCATATAACTACTTGATTTATTTTTTAATTTAATCCATTTTTGAACTGGGAGTTTTAAATTTAATTATAATAATTTTTTTTTTTTTTGAAAGTACAAACATTTTGGATACAAAACAGCTTTACGACCTTCCTTTCTTGAGTTATCATGGGTATCATAATAGGAAAAATAATGTTTGAAAATGATTTTTTACACGTTTCATGCATTTCTAAATCTGAATAATTAATCCACTACTTTGGCCGACCCAGCAGTTTGTGCTTGTTGATCCTACCGAGTAATATAACTATATTTATGTGAATTAGTTATTTTTCTGAGTTAGTGTAAAAAATAAATTTATTATTTATTAGATGTAACAAATCAGAAGAAAAAAAGGAAACAATTAAGCACAATGTTAAATCATACGATCAATCGCAACGTTTCGCCAATTTATTGTGGCTTCATCAGCCTCTTGATCGAATTATTTTAAAACACTTTGTCATTCAATTTTTTTCTTGCCAATTAGAATATATATACATAACAACCTGACTACATTTACTAACCGACTTCAAAAAAGGAGGAGGTTCTCAATTCGACTGATTTTTTTTGTGTCAATGTTACCTGATTTCTTCGCCAATTATGAACCGATTTCGAGGATTTTTTTGCATTGGGTTCAGTCTAATTCCCGATTGGTCCCGATTTATTTTTTATTGATATTGGACCTTTTTTGATATGTATGTTCAGGCATAATTTCTTTGTTTATGGACTGATTTTAATGATTCCTCTTTTATTGGAAAGGGGGTACCTTAGGGGTGGTCTCATATTAATATAGTCAAGTTCTGATGATATGATCAATGACGAAATAACGCAAATCTCTAATTCTTATAAGTAAATAATCGAAATTATAATAAATAAAATCCTTTATAAAAAAAAAACAATCTTAAAACATTCATTTAAAACTTGCAATCTTTTCGAGAGAATTTCTATATTTATGAATTGAATTTTTTTTTATCATTTTCTGGTTCATTCGCCCGACGCTTTCTCTTACGAGATGCATACAAAATATTATCTTAAGTCACTATTAATAACATCACTAAAAAGAGACAAATAAAAATAATTTTTATAAAAAAAATAAAACCGACTTCAAAAAAATTAAATGCATCAAATAAAATAAGAAGAACTCAAAAATCAAATAAAATACACTAAAAGGTATAGAATAATTATCTAATTTAGTTACAACTAAACGATGAAATTGTTACCTGAAATAACTTTTTGAAGTCGGTGCTAAACAAACTATATAAGCTAAACTATACTTGCCAAACGAACTAAGTAAGATCTGTCGAGTGCGATTCATAAAAGGTATATGTTTGGCAGCTATTTCAAAAAGTTATTTCAGGTAACAATTTCATTGTTTAGTTGTAACTAAATTAGATAATTATTTTATGCCTTTTAGTGTATTTCATTTGATTATTGAGTTCTTCTAATTTTTAACCGACTTCAGAAAATGAGGAGGTTCTCTATTCGACTGATTTTTTTTTTTTTTTTTTTTTTGTGTCTATGTTACCCCATATCTCCGCCAATTGTGAACCGATTTTGAAAAAAAAAAATTGCATTGGGTTCAGTCTAGCTTCCGATTGGTCCCGTTTTTTATTGGTATTAGACCTTTTTTGTTAGGTTTGTTCAGGCCTAACTTCTTTGTTTATGAACCGATTTAGGTAATTCTTTTTTTATTGGAAAGGGGATATCTTAGGGATGGTGCCATATTAATTTGGTCAAGTTCAGATCATATGATCACTATTAATAACATCACTAAAAAGAGAAAAATAAAAATAATTTTAAGAAAAAAATAAAACCGACTTCAAAAAAATTAAATGCAACAAATAAAATACACTAAAAGGTATAAAATAATTATTATCTTATTTAGTTACAACTAAACGACGAAATATTAACATGAAATTACTTTTTGAAGTTGGTGCCAAACAAACTATACCTATAAGCGAGTGTTCCCGGTAAACGTACTAAGTAAGATCCGTCGAGTGCGATTCATAAAAGCTATATGTTTGACACCGACTTCAAAAAGTAATTTCATGTTAATATTTCGTCGTTTAGTTGTAACTAAATAAGATAATAATTATTTTATACCTTTTAGTGTTTTTTATTTGTTGCATTTAGTTTTTTTTAAATCGATTTTAATTTTTCTTAAAAATTATTTTATTTAATGCATTTAATTTTTTTAAGACGGTTTTATTTTTTTTATAAACATTATTTTTTTCATTTAAGTGTTTCCTTTTTTCCTCTGATTTGTTATATCTAATACTGATTATGGAACTGAACAATAATAATGATTTATTATTTATATAAAAGCTTTTTTAATAATTTATTAAATGACATTTTTTTATTATTATATTTTATAAGATTCTTCCAAAACTAAAGTGACTTAATTTTTTAAATTATTTTTAAATTAAAAGGTTTTTTTAGTCACAAACTAATAAAAGACAATAATTTCATTTTTTTTAATGATAATGATGAGAGAAGGAGTTACACCAAAAAGGTGCAACCCTTAAAGGCCTGGTTAATTATTATTATTTATTTTATTGATTCACTAAACAGTTTCGGTCACCACTGGTTGACCATCTTCAATAGTACTAAAAAAGGGAAAAATGAAACATTTCATAAATTTTTTTAAAGAATTACATAATACAAAATTTATAGAAGTTTGAATTTATACATACAATTTCGTTCAAGATCTGAAAATTGTCACTTTCTATGCATAAACCATCCAACTTATTCACATAGATATTTCACACATTTACAACAATCATATATAGCAATAATTCATAAAAAACATTTATCATTGACTAGAATCTATTTTGAACTGATGACCAACTGAAATATTATTTTTATTTTTATTTTTTCTTAATTATCATATTACGAAATCTATCATTAGAAACAAATCTATTCCAGAAACCCATTAAGAGTCAATTCATTTTTATAATAATATACTATTTTATACACTAAGCCTCATTGTTGATTATTATTTACTAAATAATGGAGACCAACAGAAATGATGTTGAATAAACGCTAACATTGTTATTTATTCGCACATCTGGTGCAGAGCAATCGGTTTAAACCTGCGTCGAAGGAGGTGAGCTGCATTTCAACTATTGATCCAATTGGTGTTTGAGTGTATCAACTATTGATAGTCTCAAGAGCACACATGTTCAGTTTTTGTTTTGTCATGCATTTGGGGTCTTATGATATGAATATTTAAAAAATCTTAAACTTGCTATTTTGTCGCATTTATTTGGTTAAATATTATTAAGTAAAAATTCCAATGTTTATGAGTTAGATTCAAAACTTTATAATTAAAAAGTTTATAACATTTGGGTTGGATTTTATAAAAAGATGTTAGTCTGAGAGGCGTGGCTTAATAACAAGCCGAAGGGATGCCAAAAAATTAGCTTCTTTAAGAAAATGCAATTCAGTTGGGTTAGTTTATAATCAGTTAGTCTTGATTGTTTAGCTTAAGTTCAGCTCGGTTAAGCATCTGCATCTAGATTCTTCTTGATTTGTGTCATCATTTTATGACAATTTTACGAGAGATCACCATCTACTGAATCCGAGGTGTTTTGGATAATTTTTATTACATGTCAATAGGGTCGTAATTACCTCTTTCTCGGAATTCGAATCTGAGCACGCCGTTCCTGGGGTTTCACATAATTTTCCCAATTACTTTTCGGACATTTTGGAGGTTTATTTCCCCCTGGCTTCTTCGCTGAAAAAATTAAACAACTACTAAATATCTCAGAATTTAATAATCAATTTTTTGACAATGTTTGGTTATTTTAATCGTTTTTGGCTTTTTTGGCACTCAGACTCAATTCATTATGTGGTGAATAAAACCCTTATGACAAGTAATAAAAATTATCTAAAACTAGTTTAACTTTAGTTGACAATCTCTCGTGATGTCATTAGAGTTTTTAATTCGGTTACTTCAGGAATTTGTGTTTTATGAGATTTGTAATAAAACTTATCCATGACTACCCTGATTAGTATGTTAATCTCTCGAGAATTCTTTAGAGATTTTAAGTCTGCTACTATAAGAATTTGAACTTTTAAATTTTCTATTACTCTAAAATATTTAGAACTTTTTATAATATAAAGTAAAATGACCAAATATTTTAATTTTATTAATAATTTGAACAAAAATTGAAGTTTAATTGAAAAAATATTTGGGGATTTTTATTTAAAAAATGTTTAATTTCATTCGTGATTTCTAATAAGACTCCAAAAATACAATTTAGTATTATTACCATTACCTACTTGATATAACAGATAGTAAAAATTAATTAATTTTGTGTAAATATTTACTTCAGAAAGTTTCAGCGCCGCCTGGGAATGTGACGGTATGCATTCAAATAGCATGATATGTATTGCCAGTTGCATTGGCAGGTGTTTTAATAACATTTAAACTCAAATAATTTCATAGAGAGAAACAAAGACGCTGTACTCTGCTTGATGCATCAAGCGGAGGACAACCTCTTTGTTTTTTCTTTATTTATCAACAACTCTGCTACTCTCGGCAAAATAAAAACTTTTCAATTAAATAATTTCACTCTAATTCTTCTCTTTTAAGTGGCAGTCATTAAACATTGTGTTAATCTTACTAAATTAAAAATTTTATATCTTGGAAACGGTACAGTTTTAAGAAATTTAAATTTTTTATGACACAATTGGCCTATAAATCTTATATAAGTATATTTTTCTCATATAACTCGAAGCAATAATTATTACCATGGTTCATTTATCTTAATCAATAAAAAAATATATATTTTTAATCCTATTTAATTGATAAAGTATGTTTTTCCTTAAATGAGATTCTAATGAATAAGATAATTTTGTTAAGGTTACATTTATTGACTTATATAAATAAAGAATATCTAAAAACGATTAAAAGAATTTCTTTTCCTGTCAAGGATAAGTAATCCTTTGATAATTTCCCCCAATGTTTTCTTTTCCTTTGATGTCTAAATATTTATAGAAGCAATGAAATCGAATTGACTAAACCAAATATGCAAATCGGTTAAATAATATTTATCAGCAGGTGTGTTTGTGTCTGCAGGTGATAGGTGTGCTTTGTATGGGGGCTTAATCGGATTGTGGTTGAACTGCTGGTCGGAGGTGTGTTGTTCATCCCCTCCGAGAGGGCTCTCGGGGTGAGTTTTCCGCTCAGGGTGTAAGTCGAGGATCGACCGATAGCGGGCACAGGGGGTGGTTCCAGCTTGGTCACGAGCTCTCCACTTGTAGCCAGTCTGACGGATGGCTTCCTGAAAGGACAGTGGTCAGTGGTCAGTGGTCAGTGGTCAGCGGTCGTGGAATATGGAAGGTATGGGGAACACCTCGTCGCCCACCAACCGTTATACGGAACCCGTGGAGGTGGAGTACGAGGTGACAGTTCCGTTGAGGGCAATGCGACCTGCCTCCACAGCCCCTTGCCACTCCATGTGGGACCTCCACCACCGCTGGTACGTCCACCCACCCTCGACAGCATCCTTCTTCAGCAATAGTCTTCATTCTTAAAGAGAAATGAATGAGTGGGTCCTCTACTTGATGCAAATAAACATGGGGGTATAATATCTATTTGAAGTAGCTAATCAGACTATAATATAGTAGGGAAAAAATTTTTTATAGTTCTCAAAGTACATTTGTTTTTTATTGTGATAGGTTTAGCCCAGTGTTTCTCAATCTGGGTTCCAAAAAGGGAGGTTTTGGGCTCCCCGCACCGTTAGTAGTATCACCCCGTAAAAAATTTGTGATGCAAAGAAAAAATACTAAATGTAGAGTCTAAGTATTACCTTATAGTCAAATAAAACCATTGATACGTAAGAATGCGATTTACTTAACTTTTTTATTATACAACGATTACGTTACATTAGTAACAAAATGAAAACATCATTTAAATTGTTTTATTATTATTTTGTTATTAATCACGTTTGAAATAATTTTGCTGTTCAAATAGATGAGAATTTTAGTTATGTGTAAGGTATACATTGAATATGTATTTTGTATTATAAAAAAACACTGTCTGGTCCGAAAGGGATATTCCAATTACATTACCAAAAAAATTTTAAAATAATATTTTTCATGAAAATATATATTTTAGGTATTGTAATTTAAAATACACGTTTTTTGTACCCAATTTCCCCAAAATCTAGTAAATTTTTAAAATGTGGCATTGGCGATGGTATGTTATATTTGGAAGCTATAAAAGTAGCATGATGTTGATATTTTGACGAAAAATGAAATATCTCATATTTAAGTGCTAGGGGGTTCTTCAGAAAAAAAAATATAAGTTCTCTAGAGGTTCCTCGCTCTACAAAAGGTTTAGAAACACTGGTTTAGCTCATTTTCATATTTAAATAGTAATGACACCATAAAAGTTATACAAATTGAAACTGAAAGAACATTAAGAATTTTTATTAAAAAAACAATTGCTAACAAATAAATAATCCTAATAATTGAGAACTGATGGAAGGCAGCCCAAGGATAGTGAAAAAATTATCTCCAGAAAATTGGATTGTCATTTTTTTTCTCATTCAAAAACCAAATGTTTCGGAGGATTTTCCCTCGTTCTTCAGCGTTTAAAAGAGGTCTTTGAGAAAAAAATACAAGATATTTTCCCCTTCTCTTCTTCAGCAGTGCTCGAATTTGTCCTTTCTCAACAGTCATCAATAGAATTTTTAAAGAATGGATCTTTTTTCCTTAATTTTTGAGTGAGAAAATAAAACTGTCCAATAAATCTATTTTATTCAAGAGAATTTTTTTCACTATCCCTTGGGCTGCCTTCCATCACTTCTCAATTAAAATTTCAACCAGCCCGTCTCTCTAAGAGAAAATTCTTCTAATATATAATAATTCCGAGGGGTGAACCGCAACCTAAAGTTGTGTACACCAACTTCCACTTCCACTTTCATTTCCAAGTAGAAGATAATAGATGACAATAGATTACCCAATGAATTCCAAAGTAATTCCAAATAATTCCTAAGACGGTGTACACCTAATTCCAATCGCGGTTCACCCCTCGAATAATTTTAATAATTTTTTAGTTTTTATTACAGTAAAACCTTGTTTATCCGGCCCTCATTTATCCGTACTTCCAGATTATCCGAATCGGATTTGTAGACCTTTTTTATTAAAACAAGACTATGGACCAATTCTTTGAAATGAAATGATGTGAAGTTATTTTTTTTTTTTAACAATTCTATGTTATTTTGATATAAAAATGTTGTTGTTTTTTTTATCGTAATAAATTCAAATTTGCTTATTTGTGGATTTGTTTTGTTTTTATTATCCATATATCCGGATTATCCGGTTTGCCTTTGGTCCCAGTTAGTCCGAATAAACGAGGATTTACTCTATTTTTTGTTATGTAAATATGCATATTTTTATATGCATCAAGCAGAGGACAACCTCATTGATTTCTCTTTATGAATCAAATAACTCTTCTACTCTCGGCAATACAAAATCTTTCCAATTAGCCTTTTCTCACCCAGTGAACATCAAAGTGATCATTCCGAAATGAGATAGGTAATGTGGGTCTCGAATTGATTCCATGAAAGCGTTATCAGTAGAGTCGCTCTTATTTCAAGGCCGATAGAGAAAAAATCGAAATCTCCTGTTCACACACTCAGACAAGTTGACATTCCACATTATGAAAAAAATAATATTTTTCTTGGTGTCAATTCTTTCAATTATAACGAAAAGGAAATCGTTATAAATATCCTTTAGGGTTTAAATACTTATATGAATTGTTAGGAAACTTAACGCTTGAATCAAACTCTTATTTAATGTTTATGCAAACTTTCGTTCTTTAATTTTTGGGCTTCATCAGTGTCTAAAAATTAACATTATGGTTTTCTTTCTCCTGTTAATTTCCAGAGTCTTCCCCGAAGATTGATCTCAGGACTTTCATTTCAGCTACTTGTAGTCGGTTTTTGGTTTTGGTGGTTTATGCTCTTGTTTCTACGGCGTAGGTTAAGGATGGGTCGTATGCAGGTTTTATTGAACAAAAATTCAATAACAAATAATTTCAAATCATTGTGTAATAATACATAAAAACAATTACAAAGGATTTATATCTTTAAAGATATAGGTACACATATATCTCCAGGTGCTAATAATCAATCTTATCTTTCTTATATTATTAAATGAGTAATTCTTGTAATATATATATATGTTCAGTGAGGCTTCCGCGGATAGGTTCTATGTCATTAGAGGTTTTTCGGGTTTCTCTGCGTGGGTTTTATATATATATAGATTTCGCTAAAAATTGGTGTACTTATCAAGTCTTATGAGTTATTAGTCGGGTATAAATTTTAATCCGATTGAAATAAAGGAAGGGGGTGTAAATTAGTCATGTCGTAAAATAAATATTTTAATCGTTCATATCTCGTCTTCGGTAAGTCGCAGAGTCTTGAAATTTGAAATTTAAGCTATTTAGAGGCTACAAGAAATACCACAAGATTTTTGCTAAAATAGAAGTACCGGAAGTTGATGTTTACGTACGTAAGAATGTACCCCCCTGCGTTTCGCAACCATAAATCTCAGAGCTACGAAATTCGAAACTTAAGCCCGATTTAGGCTAGAAGGGGTACAGCAAGCTTTTGGTTGAAATCGGAACACCGTAAGTGGACATTTACATGAAAGAATTTTCATTTTTTTTTTTTTTTTCTCAAAAACAGCACTAACGATTTTTTTTTAAATTGGTGTACTTATCAAGTGTCATGAGTTTTTAAGCTATTTAGAGGCAAAAATTTACCAAGCATCACTCGGTGCTCCAGGCACTAATTGAAAAACAACAAAAATTCAATAACAAATAATTTCAAATCATTGTGTAATAATACATAACAACAATTACAAAGGATATACTCTATGTCTTTAATGATATACACATATCCAGGTGCTAATAATCAATTATAAATAAAACAGCCATGCGAAAAAAATAATAATTCCTTGAACTGGACAAAAACGATCAGGGGACATTCAACCAGAACCCAATTATCGGCAGCTCGATTGTTTCGGCTATGTCTGGTTGATAAAATATAACGATAGTGTCTATAAATTTTTTTCTATCCCATTAGTCTTTAACATGTTCCAATAAGCTCGAGAAAGTGGGGAACAGATTGCAGTTAGTGGATTAGTGGGATTCTGTCTGCATGTTGATAAATGGGCGTCAAAATAAAACAATAAAAAGCGAAGAAACTTTTTACAATGTTTGTACAATGAATAGAACTCCGAATGAGCAGATCAATGTTAGTGACCTGTTGGGATTACGAAATTATAAACTGATTATTGATCAGTTTCAGAGTTTCAGGAGATGTTCCTAATTGAATTGTCAATCAACAAAATGTGTTTCGAATTCGAAATTACATCCTTCGGGGTTCATCAGATATACAAGCATCAGAAGAGAAGACTTGAACTACATAACAAAATCTTAAACAAAGAACCAACTCAAGGTTTATGAAAGTAGAGTTCTAAAATGAAATTTAAAAAAAAAATTCCTCTAATTAGATAAATAAACAGAAAAATAATTAAAGTAATTAAATTAAGATACAGTAAAAAATGTAATTATCATTCAAATTTATCAAATGAAAATTAATTATTTTATTTTTAATGTATTTGTTTCGCGACAATACTAGCAAAATGTTAATGCTAGAGTATATAGAATAGACAATAAGGATTCATAATTCATAAGCCCAAAACTTTTTGCTATTTATGTACCACTACTAGCCAATCCCGTGCTCGTTTGACAAATCTGGCAACATTGTCAGAGCTTGAATATTTTTATCATAGAAATGACAGATAAAATACATTATAAAGGTCGATTTATAAAACAAAAAGTTCTTAATAAGCGATTGAAAGCAGTTGCGACAATGGCTGAAGCAAAAAAACGTCAAAAAAAGTACTAAAGTTAACACACTTTTTAGATTAAATACATGCGTTGCTGCCAGCTTGTTTTAGTATAAAATTTTCATTATTTATTCATTATTATCTCAGAAACTGTGTTGTAACTATGAATTAAAATTATCTTACCAAATTTATTAGTTATTGTTTAATGTTGGTTTAGTTTTTTATAACAATGGTAAGAATAATTTCTTAGTTATAATTAAATATGTATGAAAATTTTCCGATATTCCGTATAGTGCAATTTATAAGATTCTGAAAAACTCTATCTTTCGAATTTAATATCTCCGGAACTATATTGTTCATAAATTTCGTTTTGCCAACAATTGATTCAGAAGTATTTAAACAATAATCTGTCTATATTTCAAAAAAAAAACCTAAGAAAACCCATATGGTGAAACAACTACCTTATTTTTCGTAATGCTCATCTTAATAAATCAATTAATTTAATTATGTGGTTGTGATAAATAATTCATTAGATAGAATACTGAAGTCTCTTAAATATTTCTCGAATTTTCAAAATGCAAAAAATACATATATACTATATAAGTTGTCTGTCTTTTAAGAAAGAAATAAATTTATTAAACCAATTATTTTACATGAATTAATGTATACATTGAATTTGAGCTTCGACTCCGGAGATTACTTCTCCACCATCGACTGTCCTTGATCATCTTTTTAGTCCTTGTTTTTAATAAGAGGAAAAAACTAATTAAAGAAAAAACCTCTTTTCCGATAATTATTTCAATTCCAAATTCCTTCCTTCTCAATTCCAGTTGTCTGTCTTTTTTTTTTTTTTTTTTTTTTTTATAAATTTTATTAAACCAATTATTTTACATTAATTAATGTATACCTTGTATTTTAGCTTCGATTTCGGAGATTGCTTCTCCACCATCGAGTGTCCTTATTCATCTTGAGTCCTTGTTTTTAATAAGAGGAAAAATCTAATTAGATAAAAAAACCTCTTTTCCGATAATTATTTAAATTCCATTATTCCCCAATCAAATCGATTGGTATCCTTCCCTCTCCGTTTCTCTTTTCCATTTTTTCAGTTGTCTGTCTTTGTTTTTTTCTCATTTATCAAATAGCTTTCGTTTTCTTTTATTTGTGGTTTGTTAAAATGAATTTTAAGTAAAAAAAGTTGATCATAATATGTAGACATATTTTCAGACTCTGTTGAACTCCAAAAGTTGAACCGACACAATTTCTTAACAACAAATAATCGTTTTATTTAAGTGTATGTTTTCTCAATAATTCATATACAGTGATACCTCGAGATACGAGCTTAATTCTGTTCCGCAACCTTGCTCGTATGCAATTTGCTCGTATCTGAAGGCAATTTTTCCCATTGAAATTAATTGAAATTGAAATGCCATTAATCCGTTCCAGTCCCAAAAATGCTACCTCCAATTGTTTTTGTTACGTGTTTTTGAATAAGAAAAATGTATTTATAAATGACAAATATTGTATAAAAACATAATAAACTGGTTTTATAAAGTGTACATATTTGTATTTTAGTCACTTAAATGCAACTTACACACAACTTAAATGCTACTGTATGCTTAATTTTAGTCACTGCTTTTCTCTTCACTGGTCTTTGCCTTTTTCGACAGATTCAAAAAAAAACTGTCCAAGGCGGTTTGTTTCTTCCTCCCTTTTCAGAATCCTGCGGAAATGAGTTAGGCAAGTGTCATTAAATAGCTCCGATGCACGACCAGTTGCAACTTTTTCGGGGTGTTTCTTTTCCACGAACTGTGAAACTCTCTCCCACATTCCCAAGATTTATTTTATCTCACTTGTAGAGATAACCTCCTCCACCTCTGGCTCTTCCTCGAAACCAATTTCTTGCAGAACCCCCGAATGCTGCTGCGACTGTAACTTTGTTGCAACTGTTTACCCACTGCACAAAGAACTGCCTAGTGACCCATGCCTTCGGTTTGCCCTCCACATTACTTGCAGTTTTTCTTTTAAAATCTTATGTGACTTAGGGCCGGTTGTATGTCGCAAAGTAAATGCTTTTTACCACTAACCAAGGGTAGATGGTAAATGGAGGGACTGGGATGGCCAATCAGATGACAGGAACTTTTTACCTTCATTATAATGATGAGTCGGGGTTGAAAAAAGTTTCCATAAATGAAAATAATCAAGTCTCAAAATTAATTTTTAATAAGAATTTTTTTTGAAAAATGGGTATTTCTTGATATTAGTAGTCTTCCTTGTCTGCCATTCTCTTCATCTGCAATGAATTATTCAGAGATAGATATGGTGATAAAGGACAATGAACTGGAATAACATTGAGTAGGAATTGGAAAATAATTCAGAGCATGTTCTCTATTTTTGGTATAAAAATCCTTTAAGTAACGAAAATCACACAAAAACAGATATGTAGAGCCATCGTCGATATAAACAGAAGAAGAGGAATGTCCTTTCATCCAATAATATTTCTGTAAGCGATAATTGATTTGTTGAATTATAAATTATATTACAAAATCAATATATCGAATTTATAGAGAAAAGCTTAGAGAGTTTATCCAATTGATTAAATGATTCTTTTTTACTTATGGAAAGTGGTGTAGGTTTTAGGTGAAACATGATGTTAGTTAATAGAGTAAAGGGTGTGTAGTTTCACAGTGAATGAAATAAAACTCAAAGAGGTTTATACAAACTCAATATATTTCGGATTATTAGTCCATCATCAGGAGTTTACAAGACAATACTAATAATAATTGAACGAGTGGTCGCCATTCTTGACATTCAAATCATGGTTACCAATATAACAAAATATAACATTCAAATCTTACACAAGAAAAACACCAATGAAAATTTAAAATTTAAAAAATTTAAAAAATTGTTTTACAAAGATTTTTCTTTTTTTAATTATAAAATATATAAATGTAAATATAAGAAATCTAAGTAAATATGAATATTAATATAAATAAAAATTACAAGTATAAATATAAAGTCTTTTTAGAATTAAATTAGAAAGTAAAATTACAAATTTAAGTCATAGACACAAAATTAATTATAAATATCAGTTTACAAATAAGCCTAAATAACATATAGAGATGAAGAATTAAGATAAAATATAATAGGGATAAATTAGATGAGATAAATTACAATATACAACAATTTTTGTGGTTATCTCATATATCAAAATGTCATTTATTTCAAAGACTGAAGGCGCGTGATTTGAATTTAATTTTGATTGTAATTTGGGAAATAGTATATATTTGAGAGAGACTGAGGTTAAGTTTTTTAATTTTTGTTAATTAGTAGATCTATTATTGTGGAATTTCTAATGTCCTGCTGGTTATTGAGAATTTTATCTTTTTCAATTATAGCTTTCTTATTAGTTGAATAAAAGATTTCACTGTCGATGGTAACAGAATTGTTTTTATTTTAGGTTAAAAATAAAATAAAATGAGAGAGTCTTCTGTTTTTTAAATAAAACAATCCTTAATTATTTCTAGAGACTATAGTTTCGAAGGCATAGCCTTCATCATCAGTCTATCACAAATATTTCAAATTAGTTACAAATTAAGATTTATACATAGAAAATTTGAAAAATATATAATGTCTTTTTCTTCATGTTTCTTCTTGGGAGTTTAGAATATACCTGGATCAATATCTGGGTTACTCTTTTTGTTTAGGTATTTTCTAAAGAGTTTTACCTGAATGAATGGAATGTTTTTAAAAAAGGGTCATTGATAATTTCTAGTTTTTCATTTAAAGATTCAATTGGGCTTTTTTCCAAGGATTTTAATATTTCAATGGATTCTTTTAAAGAAAGAATTAAGGGGTCATTGACTTCTTTGATCAATTTAATTTTGGATTGATCTGGAAAACTATGATTGTTAGCATTTAAATTTTGGAATTTTTAATTTTTAATTTTAAACGAAAAAACCAAAATGTCATTAATAGAAAAGAACCCAAAGTGTCCTAGATTGTATTCCCTTCCGAAAATTCATAAATCGGAAAAACTAGACGAAATACCAATTAGACCTGTAGTAAGCTACTCAGGAGCGTGTGTAACAAAATTAGCCAAAAGCCTAAATAAAATCTTCAAAGAAAAAACTAATTTTCAACCAGATCACTCAATTTTAAATTCATTAGACTTAATAAATAAAATTAAAAACATAGATATCCCCAATAACGCAAAATTAATCTCTTTAGATATCATAAGTTTATTTACAAACGTCCCCCCTTCAGAAACAAAAGACCTAGTTGACCAGATAATTTATACATGTCCAAATTTGAACATAAAAAGAAAAAACAGACCTAAGTGATTTAATGGAGTTATGTCTAAATCACAATTTTTTCCAATACAACGATAAATTTTATGAACAAAAAAATGGTTTAGCAATCGGAAACCCTCTGTCACCATTATTTGCCGAAATTTTCCTAAAACATTTCGAAAAACAATTTTTAAATATAAAGTGCGAATTCTCTCAATATATCAAATATTATTATAGATATGTTGACGATGTGATTGTCTTATGGACAGGGACTGAAAGAATTCTCAATAAATTCATAAAACATATAAATTCATTACATGAAAAAATCAAATTTACCGTAGAAAAAGAAAAAGAAAAAACATTAAATTATTTAGACCTTAAAATTAAAATTGAAGAAAAATAAACACTAATATTCGAAATTTATAGGAAAGATACATCTACAGATACCGTAATTCACAACATGGCTTGTCGACCAATGTCACATAAATTAGCAGCATTCCATTCAATGATCCACCGTTTAAATAGTATCCCATTAAAGAAAGAGCATTTTTTAACAGAACTAGAGATAATCAAAGAAATAGCTATAAATAATGGTTATGAAAGCAATTTAATAGATCAAATATTAAAAGGTAAAATTCAAAAATCAAATTTAAATTTAATCTATTCACAAAATTCCCAAATTAAAGATCTGCCAAAACTAATATTACCATATTATGGTAAGATGTCCGAAAGAATAAAGCATAAATTAAAATCTTTAGGTACGCAACAATCTTTAGATCACCATATACATTAGGAAGTGAATTAAGTCAAATTAAAGATAAAATTCCGGAAAATGAAAAAAATCCGGTGTATATAAATTGACATGCCAAGATTGCAATGCAACTTATATAGGAAAAACGGAAAGAAATTTATCTATTAGGATCAATGAACACAAGAGAGCTTCCACAAATTGAAAATATGAAAATATGCAGTCATATGTAGGGCATTTAAAGGCTAACAATCATAGCTTGTCAGACCAACCAAAATTAAATTGATCAAAGAAGTCAATGACCTCTTGAATTCTTCTTATTGTGGAATCCATTGAAATTTTTGTATCCTTTGAAAGAATAAACTGACCTTTAAACGAAAAACTAGAAGTTTTCAATGACACCTTTTTAAAAGACATTCCACTGTCATTCAGGTGAAACTCTATTAGGAAGAAGGCCTAAACAAAAGAGGTAACCATAGATATTGATCCAGGCTATTACTCTTAACTCTACCAAAGAAGTTACATGAAGAAAAAGACATTATATATTTTTTCAAAATTTTCTATGTATAAATCTTAATTTGTAACTCAATTGCTGAAATATTTGTGATAGACTGATGATGAAGGCTATGCCTTCGAAGCTATAGTCTCTAGAAATAAATTAAAAATTATTTTATTTAAAAAACAGAAGACTCTCTCATTTTATTTTATTTTTTAACCTTGAATAGGTCGGCTTAATTTCTGCTGATTGACTCTAACAGGTCTAGTTCTCGGCTTTTAGAGGCGAAGTGTAGTGGTACAGGATTTAGGAGGTGAAGATGAGTGGTTGTTTTCAGCTAAGGTGGTGTCATGCAGGCGGACGGTTTGGATCACTCTGTATGGTGTCTTGATTGCAACTTTTCTTAACGAACTCAAATGTTCTTTATAATCGGAGTTTTGGAAAGTTCTGCTCCAGTCTGACCAATATAAAACGAGGTCGCCAGTCTTGACATTCAAGTTTGCCAGACTCCAGATTTCTCCTTTGGGTCAATTTTATCAAGTTTATTATTAACTAATATAGATGACAGGTGCCGGTTGTTATATAGTGCTGGGGTGATACCCTGTTTGTGTAAAAAAAGTGACTATTGGTCTATTAAATTGATCAGAGATGAAGGGAAGTTTTCTATAAATTTTGTCTGTTTGAGGGGGAGGTGGTTCAATTAGGGCCAGGGTTTTTCTAAATGTTAGTTTTCGGAGGATATTTTTTATTATGCTTGAGGGATAGCCGTTGTTTTCTGCTATTTGATGGATAGTATTAAAGTTCTAAATTGTAGTTTTCGGGGGACAATGGGATGTTTATGAGACGGTGAAACATTGAATAAAAGGCTGACAATTTGGTGTTTAGGTGGTGGTTCGAAGAATATGGAATGACGGTATCTGTGAAGCTAGGTTTTCTATAAATTGCATATTGAATCTTATTATTTTCTATTGATATTTTAAGATCCAAGAATGGGATAGTTTTATAGCCTATTTCAGTAGAGAATTGAATTTTTGTATTAATGGAATTTAGATAGTCTGTAAACATTTTTATATGTCTATCTGTTCCTGACCATACTACCAAAATGTCGTCTACATAACGTTTCCAGAACTTAATATGTTTGAAGAATTTGTTATGAGGACTGAGTATTCTGTCTTCAAGACTTGACATGTAGATATCGGCGAATAAAGGGCTTAGAGGAGAGCCCATAGGTAAACCATCAATTTGTTTGTAAAAAATATTGTTAAATAGGAAATAATTTTGGTCTAGGCAAAGGTTAATTAATTTATGTAGTCCTAATGTTTGTGTCTCCGGGAAATTTTGGTTGACGAAATAATTTAGGATGTTTTTCAAATCGGTAACCGGAACGGATGGAAACAGGTTTTTAACATCGAATGATATTAGTTTACAAGAATTATTAACGGGAATTTTATTAAGAGAATTTGTAAGTTCTATAGAATTTTTGATTGAGTGTTGAGGGTGAAAGTGCTGTTTAAGGGTGTCATTTAAGTATTTGCTGATTTTATAGGTGGGTGCGTTTATATAAGAAGCTATGGGTCTGAAAGGGTTATCCGGTTTGTGAATTTTGGGGAGTCCATATAAGATTGGGGCTTTCGGGTTCATATTTTTCATCTGGAATGGAGCGTTTCTGGGGAGTAAATTGTCTGCTAATTCATTCAATAATTTGGTCACACAAGATTGATATTTGGGGGTAGGATCGGCCTTAAGTATAGATGTATCACTTGATGAGATGAAGTCATTCATTTTGGCAACGTAATCCTCCTTTCTGACCAAAGTGATTGATTGGCCTTTGTCGGCTCTTGATACTATTATCCCATTTTCTGTAAATTTGGATTTTAGATTATTAATAGTTCTATTTTCGTCTTGGGGGGCAAAGCTATGGTGTTTCTTGATTGTGTTTTTAATTGTTAGGGCCATCTCAGTTTTGACTTCTGTTGGTTTCCCTGTTAGGGCCAGTTCAGTGTCAATGGCTGTATTTAGAATGGCTTGTTGCGAAATTTTTTGATTTGGGGCGTATTTTAAACCTTTATTCAGTAGCTCTATTTCTTTAGGGTCAAGCTTAACGTCTGTCAAGTTCACAACTCTAGGGTGAAATGTTATTTTACCTGGTTTTATTGCATCCTGTTGTTTTGAGGTGGTGTCCGATTCCTTCTTGAGTTGTGTGATCTTCTTTTGTTTTCTTGCAAAAAGTGTCTGACGTAGTCGAGATGTTTCGTTAAGTGCTTGGTCCTTAATAGCATTCAGGGCTACTGAATCCAGGTGTTGTTCTAATTGTTGCTGTACCTTTTTTAAATGGAGTTTGAGTGAGTTGCGTCGTCCATACCACTGTTGAATCTCTCCTCTGATCCAAGAATTCTTCGCTGAGGTGATGGAATGTTGTGCAATCGGTGATTTAGATTTACATGTGATATTTATGAATTTCGGAAAGATTTTCAGGTTTTTACATGTGGTTAAAAACCAAAGGTGGCTGTGTGATCGTTCAATCTTCGTTAGGATTCTTCTGTATATCACCACGAGGTTAGCTTCACTAGCATTATCAATTTTACTTATGGAAAGTGGTGTAGGTTTTAGGTGAAACATGATGTTAGTTAATAGAGTAAAGGGTGTGTAGTTTCACAGTGAATGAAATAAAACTCAAAGAGGTTTATACAAACTCAATATATTTCGGATTATTAGTCCATCATCAGGAGTTTACAGGACAATACTAATAATAATTGAACGAGTGGTCGCCATTCTTGACATTCAAATCATGGTTCGCAATAGAAAATAATAAGATTCAATATGCAATTTATAGAAAACCTAGCTTCACAGATACCGTCATTCCATATTCTTCGAACCACCACCTAAACACCAAATTGTCAGCCTTTTATTCAATGTTTCACCGTCTCATAAACATCCCATTGTCCCCCGAAAACTACAATTTAGAACTTAATACTATCCATCAAATAGCAGAAAACAACGGCTATCCCTCAAGCATAATAAAAAATATCCTCCGAAAACTAACATTTAGAAAAACCCTGGCCCTAATTGAACCACCTCCCCCTCAAACAGACAAAATTTATAGAAAACTTCCCTTCATCTCTGATCAATTTAATAGACCAATAGTCACTTTTTTACACAAACAGGGTATCACCCCAGCACTATATAACAACTTTAACCTGTCATCTATATTAGTTAATAATAAACTTGATAAAATTGACCCAAAGGAGAAATCTGGTGTTTATAAACTTGAATGTCAAGACTGCGACTCGTTTTATATTGGTCAGACGGGCAGAACTTTCAAAACCCGGTATAAAGAACATTTGAGTTCGTTAAGAAAGTTGCAATCAGACACCATACAGAGTGATCCAACCTCCGCCTTCGCAGACCACCTTATTGAAAACAATCACTCACCTTCACCCCAAAATCCTATACCACTACACTTCGCCTCTAAAAGCCGAAAACTAGACCTGTTAGAATCAACCGAAATTAAGAAAGCTATAATTGAAAAAGATAAAATTCTCAATAACCAGCAGGACATTAGAAATTCCACAATAATAGATCTACTAATTAACAAAAATTAAAAAACTTAACCTCAGTCTCTCTCAAATATATACTATTTCCCAAATTACAATCAAAATTAAATTCAAATCACGCGCCTTCAGTCTTTGAAATAAATGACATTTTGATATATGAGATAACCACAAAAATTGTTGTATATTGTAATTTATCTCATCTAATTTATCCCTATTATATTTTATCTTAATTCTTCATCTCTATATGTTATTTAGGCTTATTTGTAAACTGATATTTATAATTAATTTTGTGTCTATGACTTAAATTTGTAATTTTACTTTCTAATTTAATTCTAAAAAAGACTTTATATTTATACTTGTAATTTTTATTTATATTAATATTCATATTTACTTAGATTTCTTATATTTACATTTATATATTTTATAATTAAAAAAGAAAAATCTTTGTAAAACAATTTTTTAAATTTTTTAAATTTTAAATTTTCATTGGTGTTTTTCTTGTGTAAGATTTGAATGTTATATTTTGTTATATTGGTAACCATGATTTGAATGTCAAGAATGGCGACCACTCGTTCAATTATTATTAGTATTGTCTTGTAAACTCCTGATGATGGACTAATAATCCGAAATATATTGAGTTTGTATAAACCTCTTTGAGTTTTATTTCATTCACTGTGAAACTACACACCCTTTACTCTATTAAGGAATACTTATTCTAAAATAATTTCATAGAAAAAATATATTCAAACCACTTTTTAAAATTTTTCTAATTTTAAAGTGTTTTATAAGGAATTTTAAAAATGATTGAATTAATAAATATAAATTTTTTAATTTATTAATTCAAAAGATCGAAAAGTCAGCCAAGATATCAAATTTGATGATGTCAAGTTTCTCATTAAACCATTCACTCTTTTCAAATTATTAAATTTAAAATTCACATTTTAATATTTTAAAATTCTACACTTGTTTTTTAGAGACTTAAAAATTATTGTATTTTTGTGTAATTTGTTTAAAATTTTAGATATAATAAACTATTATTTCTTAATTTTGTTTTATTTTAATACCTATAAATATATAATTTTAAATATTTTGAAAGATTTGGGCTATTTTGTTGTTGCACATATACTTAAATAAAGTTGTATAACAGTGGCGTATCTATGGTTGAGGCCTGTGGGAAATTCATCAGATATGGGGCCCTCCCTTAATGTAAAGAAACTAAACCAACGTAATTATCTCGTTCAAATCTTGAAACATTTTTTTGTTTAATTTATGTCTGTACTTTAGTGGGTAACTTAAATTAATTGAATACAAAAGTAATAAATTTTACTAAATTTTGTTATAATATCCCGGGGCATGGGAGCCCGTGGATTTTGTCCATCCTGCCACCCTATTGTTACGCTACTGATAAATAAAGTTGTATTAGCAATAAATAAATTTTTGTAACGAGTAGCTCACCGGATGATTTTAACTTCGAAAGTAGCTCAAGCACATATTAAAATTGGAGACCGCTGGTATAGAGTATATAATTTAATATGTAGTTTTGAGTGAATTTAGAATTTACAACTCTGAATAATCCTTCATGTTTTTGAAAAAATGCCGATTTAAACAAGCCTCTCAAAAGGTGAATTTTTGAAACCATCGTATTACCTTAGCTTACTTAAGGTAAGTAAA
Source organism: Forficula auricularia (assembly GCA_024734495.1). NCBI lineage: Eukaryota > Metazoa > Arthropoda > Insecta > Dermaptera > Forficulidae > Forficula > Forficula auricularia. The sequence goes on from JALMQS010000102.1 coordinate 1,645,460, forward strand.
ACTTGAAAGTAAAAATGTAAATTGTTCGAAAATAGTGAGATGTGAATTGATCTGCAAAACAATCCCCTAGCGATTGGTTTGGGCATCTCGGAGGGTGCTAGAGTCGTTCTTTCTCATAATTCAAATCATTTCTCTATATACGAGAGAGAAAGTAGGTATATATATATAATCGCAATCGTAGAATGCGAATAAAAGAAAAGAATCGAACTCGCTCTCTTGAATAATAAACATAATTTATTCAAGAAAATGAAATATACCTAAATATATGTACCCGATATTGGATATGAGAAGATAATGAAAAAGTTTCCTCGATGATGATTATTGGATGAATTCAATTGGAGGATAATTCAAATCAAATGAGATTTCGTGTATTTCATAGTTGAGTGAATTCGTATTTTCAATTTGAATTTTATAAGAAATTGATTTATATCTTTAAAAGTGTTTTAAAATTCTACTCCTTACGCCGAAAAGCAGGCGAAGCATTGAATTAAAATATATATATATATATATTTGCTCATTGTACTTAAAAATTTCTGAAACGCGGAGAAAAATTATTTTTCATCTTGATTTGTATTCTGTGTGCCTACCTGGATTCTGAAAAAACCGAAAGTCGTAGAAAGTTCGTTATTCTACTATAGTGATTGTATTTTCAATATGGAGAAGTGATTAGGGTCTCTGACTCAAAACTTCGAGTTCAAAAAAGAAAAAAAAATATTTTTGCTTTGTTTTTATTGATATTTTTAAGGTGATTAGGTGTAAGGAATGAGTATACTGAGTCTTGATAAAGAGTTGATTATTTCCTCCATCTTTCGTATTAAATTAAAAACATATATATTATGTATATTTTTTAATTATTTGGATTCAAGGAGTTTCATCAAGAAGATCCAGTCGATAATGACCTGGATTGGCCCCTTCATAGGGAAAAGAAGAGAAAGAGAATTTATGTGATGGGTAGGTATAGAATTTATCTCTGGATGCGGGTCTTAAGGTAGTTCTTTAACAAATGCAAAAATTCAAGAAGTCTTCGAAACTTGGAATATAAGTCATTAAAAGCATAATAAACACACTGTTAAAATTTGAAGACGATTTACCACGCCAAACATAAAATAATTGCAATTAAAAATGAAATTTTTTACATATAGTAGATTGGGAAAGGGTGGGAAAATGATCATTATTTTATTTTTTGTAATTGAACGACTTTCATTATCTGGATGAAAAACTAATATTTGTTAGAATAATATATTTGGAGTTACTTAAAAAAAATTGAAATTATTTACCACGTAGTTTTGATAAAAAACAAAAAAAAACATATTTGGGCGATTATTTTTAGTGGAGGAAATATAAGCACAATGGTTTGGAAACGATCCGGCTAGTATGTGTGTATCCATATAGGGATTTCGTAGTGTGAATGGATAGTCACGTTAAAAAATATAACCTAAAATTTTCGTTCCGTTCATATTTATAGAGTGGTTACGAGGCTAAAATTTTTTGTGTGGATAGTCGCGAAAGAACCTCCTTAAATAAATTTTCCACAATACTATATTTGATTTGGCTAAATGAGCTTTAGTAGAGGGGATACGTTAGAAAAAGGTCATAGGGTGACCAACGTTTCCACTTGATAAAAAAACACATATAGTTAGTTATACCAGTGTTTCTCAACCTGTGTGTCGCGAGATATTGTCAAATATGCCGCGAGTATTTTTGACAAATAATTAAAATTGCATGGATTTTGTAACTTTGAAATAGTATTTGTAATTACTTCATTTTTTTTCTATCATACAACTTCTACATTTTTTTATATTCGGTTGTGCCGCAAATGATTCCAGATATTTTTAGTGTGCCGTCAACTAAAAAAGATTGAGAAACTCTGCTCTAACTTTAAAAGTCCCGGTACAAAAATGCAAAAAGAAAATTTTTTATTGAGATTTTAATGCGAAGTCATAATAAAGGCATAGATAAATAATTTATATTTAAGTTTATTATTAATTACTAAGTTAAAATTTGAAGACTATTTACCACACCAAACATGAAATAATTGCAATTAAAAATGAAATTTTTTACTTATGGTAGATTGCGAAAGGGTGGGAAAATGATCATTATTTTTTTTATTTTTTGTAATCGAACGACTTTCACTATCTTGATGAAAAAGTAATATTTGTTAGAATAATATATTTGGAGTAACTTAAAAAAAAATTGAAATTACCTCGTAGTTTTGATAAAAAGTAAAAAAACATATTTTGGCGAATTTTTTTAGTGGAGGGGATATAAGATCAATGGCTTGGAAACGATCCATTCATAAATAGGATATAGTAGTGTGAGAAGTACAGTCACATTAAAAAAAACATAACCTAAAATTTTAGCACTGTTCATGTGTATAGAGTGGTTACGAGGATAAAACTTTTTGTGTGGATTGTCGCGAAAGAACTACCTTAAGCAACTGAAGATCGCGGAGAAGTCGGTAGGAAGCGAGTTGCAATCTCTAGAGGTCATAAGGATAAACGATTTGGCGAAAGCGTTAACTCGATTCTTATTCAATTTGACAGCGAAGGAATGTTGAGCGTTCAAAACCTGAAGGAGATAAACACCTTGACGCATTGTGTGTCAGTCCAAGCCTATAGGAATCATACCTTTTTAGTGTTACTTCCTCTTTCATAAAAATAATCAATATTACCAAGTGTTGAAATCAAGTTAAACCTTTTCCTCCAATTATATTTTACAAAAATAAATCTTTTTATTCCACTCTCTGTGCTTAATTCTACAATTAGTATATTTTTCCAGAATGATAATAAATGGTTTGTTGCAGGTGGCCTCTTCTTCTAAATCAAATTAAACGTATATACATGTGTCTGTCTGTCTGTCTGTCATTCTTCGAGTGTCTATATTCATTTGTAATTCTATATTGCAATTGATTATCCGTGACTCTGTTGCTAAATACCGAAATCATTAATTAATATAGATATTAAGTTATCCCTTTGATATTAACGCTCACCGATGATATGCATATATAGGTCTCCACCCCCTACAAAACAAAATTTCTATTTTAATTATCCCTTTGAAAGGGATGTTCCATTGTGGATGTGAATGTCGACGGTCGCCCCTCTATCCACCTACTGTCAAATGCTGTCAAATGCCTGTCGCTCTTGCTTTGATAAATGGCGGGCGTTGAGGAGGTGAGGGGGTGACTTTGGGTTCAGAGGGGTACTGAGAATATGTGGGGGTATTCGCAAAATACTCCTCTCCATTAGAGATCTATCTATTTATCTATATACAAGCTGATTAGCAAACATAAAATAAACTATGTAGTCTGTCCGCCACACGCCTTTCACTTGACAATTCCCTTAAAAACAGTGGCGTACCTAGGGAGGCGCGGTGGGTGGGGCCCGCACCGGGCTGCACATATTTTGGGGCGGCATTTTTGATATTTAGAGTCATAGTTGTAAAAAACAACTAGTTCACTTCATAAGTTTACTATTCGATTTCTACGAATTATGAATTACTATATGATTTCGAATATTTTTCCTCGTCGTCAAGTAGGGTAGGGTAGAAAATATTCTTCTTCTTTTAAGTGCCATATCAGGTCTCCCTGACGTTTTGGCTCCTCTTCACATAAACCTGTGATGAGTGTGTTTAGTTGTTTTACACAGATATATGGGAGCTACTTTTTAACGCCGGATCCGAACGGCTAGTTTGGAGAGGTTACTAGGCAATTATACTCTTGGTAGGCTGCCATTGCTTTCCAAGAGGAGTAGACTCAGTCTCGAACCAGCTTACTTCGAGTCAGCGACCCGACACTCTAGCCACTGAACTACAGTCGCCTCAAAATATTATTATTTAAATTAAATAGCATCAAGCAGAGGACAACCTCTTTGTTTCTCTTTATGAATCAACAACTCTGCTACTCTCGGCAAAATAAAAACTTTTAAATTCAAATAAAAACTTTGTCAAGTAAATATAATCTATAAAAATCTAAATAAAAAAGATGTGAATCTACTAAAATTTATTCAACAGTATAGATGGGAAATTCTGAATCCAAGATTGTAATTTTGCCAAGAATTTTTTTAACAATTGCTATCAGTGTTGCTAGTTGCGAAAGGAGATTCTCCAAATTGAAGTTGATAAATTTTTTTTTTGTAAATATGTTTTGTCTCATAGGTGGGAAACCTGCGGGCTCTGCAAGTTTCTTGTGGCCTTTAAAAAAGTATCTTGTATTTTTATAAAAGTTGCATTTATAGGAGTATATCAACTTATTCAGCCACCTTTATTATTTCCTAATTTAAATATGACATCCAATGATAAAAAAATTTCCCTACCTATAATTTGTCTAAATTACAATTATTTATTTATGTTTATTAATTTATAAAAACCACCATTTGATAAACTTAGAAAGGACGGCAAATCGGAGACCGCCCCGGGCGCCAAAATTCTAGGTACGCTACTGCTTAAAAAAATAATTAGCAGTCTGCCTATTATATTTAACAGCTTCTCAAATCAACAAGAATTTCCGTTTTTTTGTTTTTTCTTATTGGTGCTTAGACTTGTCTGAAAAATTAAGAAAACTTTTCCGAAGTGTTTAATTTATTAGAAGTTTTTATTTGGGCTGGTAGATTTATACCTGAGGATATAATGGAAGGCAGTCCAGGAATAAATAAAAATAAATTTCCTATAAAAGAGAATTTAAAGCGAATTTTTCTCTTTACAGCTTTTTAAACCGACGTTTCAGAGGATCATTCCTCCTTCTTCACGGTCTACAATAATTAAAAGGGATTGGTCATCAATATTATTATCATTTTTTTTAAATAATTTATACATATATACCAGTTGCGTGTGGTCCATGGATGCGGCGCATCCCTAAAATTTCAAAACTTTCACAGTATCATAAAAATCTACTTAAATTTAAAAAATAACGTAAAATTATATGATGCCCTATTCGATGAAATTTGCAAAAAAGGAGCGAAGAATAAAATAAAATTAAAAAAAAATGAAAGTTGATTTTTAGACAGCATCCCCTGGTTGAAAAGGCACCGCCCGCCACTGACATATACCCATACAATTTTTATTATTTACAATTTAATTAAAAAATATATAATCTATTCACTCAAATGGTCAATGAAGGAAGTAATATTTTCCCTTCCTGTCTCCTTTTTCATTTCTCGTTGCTGAGATTAGGGTAGTTGGAGAATGGACAATTATCGGAAAAGAGGTTTTTTTATTTAATTAGTTTTTTCCTCTTATTAAAAACAAGGACTAAAAAGATGATCAAGGACAGTCGATGGTGGAGAAGTAATCTCCGAAGTCGAAGCTCAAATACAATGTATACATTAATTCATGTAAAATAATTGGTTCAATTTCTTGTTGGTGGTGAGATAATATTTTAATCTTTTTATCATCAATAGGACAGAGTATGTACATTATAGTTTGGATTTTAAATATATATAAATGGAGCCTCATTTAAGAAAAATAATTTTTAAACGTGTGTTGTGACTGTTTACCTGGATTAATTACGATACCCACGATGACAAAAAAAAAGGAGATAGTAGAAAATTATTTCTTGTGCCAAATCGTTTGTATTTCTAGAACGAAGAGCTGATTGAATTTTGAGCTTTCTAGGTTCAGTCTTTCCTAAAATGTGGGGATACAGTAGAACCTCGATAATCCGGCACACTTGGGGATCTGCCAATGCCGGATTACCGATTTTGCCGGATTATTGAGGTCTTTTAAAAAAAACTTACGTAAACAAGGAAATATGTCAGTAATAACAATTTAAAGAGCAAAAGCGTGTACTTTATTTTCAAACTAACATAAGGTACAAACAGTAAATGTGAATTTCACTTCAAATGAGTCTTTGAGGACACTTTGGTTAAAATTTCAATGTTCAATCAGAGATGTCGTCTGATGATGTTGAGGGGTCGCTGGACTGGCATTCACTGTAGACAGGTTAGTTTGAATTTTTTCCGGAGCTCTCTTGAAGATCGTAGGGATATTAACTTGCTTCTTGGATTAAAGCACTAAATCTTTGGAATTTCGTTAAAAAATCGATTTCTGACGCACGTCGAACTATCGAGTGCCGGATTATCGAGGTTCTACTGTATCAGGAAAAGGAGCTATCGAACTAACGGATGTAGCAAACAATCAACTTAGAATAGTCCAACAAGCTTGAATTGTATTGAATCCATTCAAAAATTTAATTTTTTTGATTATTTATGCTTAGAAATGTCTGAATCATAGAGAAAAATAATTTTCCCGTTCAGGCATCTGAAACTCGCTACCCTGGAAAGCTCGTTTCGGTGCCGGAAATATAGTAAATTAACTTAACGAAAGATTATAGCTACAGCCGTTTGTTAGTTTATGAGCTACAATACGGCACTGTACTGGCTGGAAAAATTCATCAATTATCACTTTGCTCTTGAGGGCACAAATAAATAAATAAAATGTTTGTTGTTTAAAATTGTATAATTATTTAAACCGGGTCTTGTGTATATGTTTTACAATGCGGTTAAACAAGCTTGAGTTTTATTAATTAAATGCTTTTATATAATTTAAGATCAAACAACAAATAATGATATTATTTAAACAATATTTTGTACTCTGCAAAGAGTCATTTCTTTAAATAAATAAACTTAAATATTTATTGATATTTAATATATAAGTTATATATATATAAATTATTGTTGATTACTTCTCAACAACAATGACACTTAATCACACGGAACGATAATCGATAAATATTAACCCCACGATAGAAGATAACGATAAAAAACGAAACGAAAACATAACATATTCCCTTCACTTCACTTCACCCTCTTGCCAACTCGCCCATCTCGCCACATATGATGATTTTCCTACCTCCACGTCTTCAATAGTCATTTCCTTTTGGCTCTAATTCTCTTTTAAGACACTAGGCTGCCGGAACGTAACAGCGGCAAATTTATTTTGGTTACAGCACATAAATTTATATTAATAAATTGTAAATCAGCACTAAGTTTCTAGTTCAAAACATTTATTGATAAAAACATTGTCAAATGTTTTTAATTTTTACTTTATTTATTATTAGAATGAAGAATATATAGTATTTATTCATTAGGTGAGAAACCAAGGGGTGACATTTAATTTTTGAATTTAGATAATTCCTAGATAATCTAAAATAAGATATTGGGATTCTCATGAGAGATAAGTAATGTTCAGTGTTACTCCATTTTTCGAATTTAAATTCAATTACAACGAAAGAAATTGAATAAATTCCACAAGTTCCTTTGTGTGTCTCATTTCATTTACATTCAGTTGAGAAGACACAATTTTATTTTATTTTTTTTATTTTTTCCTTTTTTATCGTCAAGAATTTAATTTTGGCAAGTGAAATAGTTCTCCTCTCTTATGTTCTATGGAGTCTCAAGTGGCCAATATCAAAAAGAAAACACTCTCTTTTGGACAAGTCACTTGAAAACTCACCCCTGCCAGCCTCTGACAAAAGAAAGAAGGTAAGACAGACAGACAAACGATGGATTCTAATTGAAAACGAAATTGTTCTTCTCCGCCTGCTGATATGAAATATAGAATTGCGCTAGCGCAGACGGCGTCTCTTAAAGAACCACTTCACTTGTAAATTCACAGAGAATGGAATTCTGTTACACCCAAATAATTATTTTTATCCACTATGGTAAGTTTAAACAATTATTTTTTTATTAATTTTTTAATAAAATTAAAATATTAATTTTAATTCAAGCAGATGGATATATCAAGGGTTGAATCCATATAATAATGATTACACTTGGATCTTTTGTAGAACTGAAATATCCTTTTGCTTGAATCTTTATTCATGAATTCAATCAGGGCAGAGGCTTCTGCTTGATGTATTTAAAAACATATACCTATATAAACGATATTATACCCATATAGTATTTCATTATGATTTCATTTGTTAGACTACACAGATGGCACGCTTGCTCTAAAACAGGACTGTCCAACACGTGGTCCGCGGGCCGCATGCGGCCCAGCACTGCAATGAGTGTGGCCCAACGTAAAATCATAAACTTCCTTAAAACATTGAGATTTATATGTAGAGATCATCGTGGTCAAACAAACACTTGCCTGGTCTAATGTAAAGTTATAAAAAAAACAAAAAAAAAACAAGAAATCTGTATAATTATTTGTTTTTTGAAGAAAATAAAACATAACTGAGAATCAAACATATTTATTAGACAATTTAAAAATATCTGAAAATATATACTAGTGCAGAGGTGGGGAACCTTTTTACCCCTGAAAGGCACATTTAAAATAACAGTAACAAAGGAGGACACATAAGTTTCAATACCGATAAATGTTACTTTTGTAAAGTTTGCTGTTCAAATTCAATTTTTTTTTATTTTAAATTCAATTTTTTTTTTATTTTAAATTCAGTTTTTTTTTTTATATCAAATTCAATAATTTTTTATACATATTTTCAATAAAAACAAAAATTAATAAAATTAAATTAATAAAACAAAACAAAAATTTAATTCAATGAAAAGTAAATAATTAAACAAAGTATATAAATTACAAAAAATAAAATCTTTAAATTATTGACAGATGACAAAGTGTTTATACATGTTTTTTATTTTAAATTTATGAAATATTTTTATTTGTATCTATTTAAATTTCAAGAAGATAAAAAACTAGAATAATCGTCGAGGCCACATAAGAAATTCAAAAAAGGCCACATGTGGCCTTAAGGGCACAGATTCCCCACCTCTGTACTAGTGCATCAAAATTGATCTCGACTGGACGGAAACAGTTTTCTAAATAAACATCAGTAATTCGTGTTCTCACTTGTGATTTGATGTGCTTCATACGAAGTTGGTGAAAAATATATACTAGTCCAGTGATTCCTAACCTGGGGGTATTTACCCCAATGAGGATAAAATAGCTACTTGAAGAGGGGAATCAGACTAATTAATATTATGTTAAAGGTAACGGATTCAATTTTTCCGCTTCGAGGCGAGGCATTGTGGCTCATGGCCTCGGTGCAGTCGCTCACTCAATTTGAGGTTTGTCTAGATCAGGGGTCGGGGAACAGGGGTAAATTACCCCAAATGGGGTAAAAAGGACATTTTTAAAAAAATTTTATTTTATAAACTATTATAGTATTGTTAGTTTGATAGCTTTTCCAGGAATTCAAAATCTTAAAATTAATAAAAGTTAAAAAAAAATATAAAACCATTAATAAAAGTTATGCATTTTTTGTCATGATGAGTGTTGGTGTATTTTTTTCTTTTTAAAAAGCAGTCAGTTAAACCCGGCAAGAAATCGGCTGAATGCCGAGGATTGTATTCAAATTGCGCTCATGTCAAAAAGTCCTAATTTTGAAGTTATTTTAGCGAAAATGAAATAACATCATTTTTCTAAAACGTAAAAGCGTTTGAATTATGTTAATGTTTACAATTTTTATTTACTTACAGAGAGTTTTCATGTAAATTCCAATTAATTCAATAAATAATAAATAAGTTCCTGGAGCACGGAGCGATGCTCGGTAACTTTTTGCTTCTAAATAGCTTAAGTTTCAAATTTCAAGACTCTGCGACTTTCCAAAGACGAGATATGAACGATTAAAATATTTATTTTCCGACTTGACTAATTTACAGCCCTTCCCTTATTTTGACCCTTTTAAATCATGAAGAAGGAGGTATGATCCTTCGAATTGTCGGATTTTTTAAGAGAATTGATATTCTATTGAATTATTTTATAGAAAAATACCTTTATTTAATCAAATTGACAAATTCTAATATATAATAACATTTGTAATGATCTATTAGTGCAATTTAAAATAAAAAAACCAATTAATTTTATTAAAAATAAATTGAAAAAAATGTAATTATAAATTTTTATTCCAACATCCACCTGTGAATAATTATTTCAATTAACAAAAAACGCATCAAAAACAACTTATCCGAAGATGAGACCTTGATAGATCGAATTGTCAACACAAAAACCAGCCTAACCCGTGAATTTCATCCAAATCGTTAGAGCCCTTTTTCGACAAACCGATTCTAAATATATATACAAGAATTGCTCGTTTAATATAAAAAGATAAGATAATTTATTTTTTTTGCTTTTCATGTAGGGGTAATAGCGACCTATGGAAAAATATTTTGGGGTAATAGCTAAAAAGTTCCCCGACCTCTGGTCTAGATATAGACTTACCATAATAATATAACTCACAACAATTCATTTGAATGAATTCAGGTTAAAAATCACTCTCCTTCCAGGCGACCCTAGTATTAAATCACGCATAAAAATAAATGTTTGCTCATTGTACTTTAAAATGTCTGAAACGCGGAGAAAAATATTTTTCAACTATGATTTTTTCTCTTTGTGTGTCTAAATTCCGATACTAACCCATTATAGACCAAGAACAGAAAGTCAAAAAGTTCGTTTGTATCAATACATATACTAAATACTGATTAGATTTTAGAATATTTGGTCCAAAAGGAAGAAAATATTTTTTCAATTATTCTATGGAGATTTTAAGATGATGTTATAGTATAGCCATAAATGAACAATTTATATTTAAGTTTATTAATGACTAGGCCAGATCTAGTGTACCGATTTTTTAAAAAAAATAGCATTTTTATTATTTAATGTGCGAGAGAGCAATTCTTTCATTAGAATCTGATCGATGCAAATAACTAGAAAGAGCGTGAGAAATTATTTCTCTTTCTTTAGAACTAAGGTGTAATGCAAGGATGCAAAATACAAGCTCAAACATGTTTCAGACTATTAGAGATTAATTTCTTAATTTGTATTATTCTAGAAATGGCCTTTTGCGCTCGGGCAAAAACAATACTCGTTATAACGAGAGAGACAGAATATTCAATTCGACTTATTCAGATAAAAATGTACAAAAGAAATTACTTGTTGCGTCTCTAACTAGAAAGCGTAGAACTCTTAAAAAATGTTGACTTTTTCTTCTAATTCTTTGTATTTTTAATTGAGTCGAGAAATTCACTAAAATTTAGTTCACAATTAAATTTTCCCAGGTAACACTTAAATAAATAAATAAAAATAATATAATTAAATTAGAGAACGAAGAAAATATTTTTTATTAAAGACAAAAGGATCAGCCGGGATTCGAACCCGGGATCTTCGCATGTGCTCCCAAGGGCCTTAGCTCTTATCCTCTTGGCCACTGATCGCGGCCTCATTGTGATTGCGCCCCGGGGTAAAGAAAAAATTATTTTCGAACTTTGGGTTTGTGATCGATTGGGTGGCGTTTTAATATAATAATAAATAATTATATCCAAATGCCTCCCACTCAAAGGTCGAAAATAATTTTCTTCTTAACTCCAGGGCGCAACCACAATGATGCCGCGTCGAAGAACAATTATAAATTAAATTAGGGAACGAAGAAAAGATTTATATTATAGACAAAAGGATCAGCCGGGATTCGAGCCGGGATTTTCGCATGTGCGCTGCGATGCCTTTATAAGAGCCTTAGCTCTTATCCTCTTGGCCACCGATCCCTGAACCCAAGCTGATACTTAATGTTTATATGAATTTGGAATTTCATTTTTATTTAATCTTTTAATTTCTTCCTCGTTCATTTTTCGCAGCTCTGTAGTTGGCTTGACTAATTAAACTATATCCAAACGCCTCCCACTCGATCGCGAACCCAAAGGTCGAAAATAATTTTCTTCTTCACTCCAGGGCGCAACCACAATGAAGCCGCCTCGAAAGACAATTATAAATTAAATTAGGGAACGAAGAAAAGATTTTTATATTATAGCCCCCGAGCGGCCCGCCTTAGGGATCAGCATTTGAGGGCTGGCGAATTTATGGAAATATGAACGAATACGATCGGCTGGCTAAATGGGCATCTATGTTCCCGAGGCCAATAAAAGAAAAGAAAAAAAGACAAAAAGGATCAGGATTTGTCTTTCGACGCGGCCTCATGTGGTTGCGCCCTGGAGTGAAGAAGAAAATTATTTTCGAACTTTGGGTTCGCGATCAAGTGGGTGGCGTTTGGATATAGTTTAATTAGTCAAGCCAACTACAGAGCTGTGAAAAATGAACGAGGAAGAGATTAAAAGATTAAATAAAAATGAATTGCAAATTCATATAGACATTAAGTATCAGCTTGTGTTCAGGGATCTGTGGGCAAGAGGATAAGAGCTAAGGCTCTTATAAAGGCATCGCAGCGCACATGCGAAGATCCGGGCTCGAATCCCGGCTGATTCTTTTGTCTATAATATAAAAATCTTTTCTTCGTTCCTTAATTTAATAATAAATAATGCTTACCAAAAAACTAGAGAAAATGACAAACTGACCTGGACACTTGAATCATACCTTCAAACCCGGTCAGTCCCGATCAAACCTAGTCGTATTGATTTTCAATATATATTTAGCTTTATATTATAAAACTAATATGTACCAAAGAGAAGGAAATTTTTTCTAGTTCTCAAAGTATATTTGTTTTTATTGTCATAGGATTAGCTAATATTTATATTTAAATAGTAATCATACCATAAAATTTCTACAAATCTGAAAGAACATTGAGGATTTTTAGTAGAAAACAAATGGTTAAGAACCAATATTCCTAATAAATTTTTAGTTTTATTTTCTCATAATATATTTTTTTAACAAGGGGTAAAGACGTATGGCTTGCTTGGTCACAAGGGTAATGTAACTGAAAAGGAACCACTTTACCAATCAGACATTCACCACCTGTCAACGCAACCCGCAATGCAAGTCGTTCTATTCGAATGCATATCCTCCAATTTACAGGCGCGGCGCTGAATTATTTCAATCAAAGGCTTGCTTAATTGTGGCAAAATCATAACTACATGTCTTTCTGTATCTTTTAGCCATCCGTGAAACGAAACAAAAATTAAAGAAAATGTTGAAACTTTTTCAAGACTCCATATGACCACCAGTTAGAGTCGCCTTAATAATAAACATCTAGGATATAATAAATTCTTCCTCTAATCTACTGTCTTATCTCTCTAAAAGTTCAGCCCTCTTAATACTCTATCATCATCTTTGACAGTCCTGTGTTATTTCTGGGCTTATGTCGTATAAGTGTTTCCAAATTGCGAAACCATCGACAGAGCTTGTTTGTAAAACGCAGGATATTTATCCTTGTCCAAATATGTTTTATAGAACTCTTCCAAACCAACTTGATGGAATTTCTCCATTAACCGTGTATAACAATACATTTCATAATGTTCCATTTGAAATCGTACTGGTAATAAATTCACGTTTACTGCGAATGCAAAAAATGCTCATGATGTTTTTTAAAAATCCAGAAATCGATTTTCAAATTCGAGGTTTAAATTAGATATCAAAGAATCGTATTTATCCCCCTTCTCCTGTGGGGTATCTGATTTCAATAACAATCTAACAAAATAAGTAAAGTTTTTTTGTCCCCAACTGTTGTTCCCAAAGACAAGGTTTCATCCCAAAAACATATATATATTTACAAAAAATCAGAACTACCCCAAAACTTTCCCCTTAGGGGCCCATTTGATCACAATTTACTGGACTATAAAACATTAAAGAATAAATAAATAGTGTCCCAATTGGCAAAATACTTAATTATAATAAATAATATTGATTTCAAAAAATAATTTAGAAAAAAATATGTAAATCTGATATTAATTTCAATTTAATATTTTCTTACCTAGAGTCAAAAGGGCGTTTTACAATAACAGAAAATTAAGAAATTAATCTCAACTAGCGTGAAACAGGTCTGAACCAGGGAGATAGGGAGTACCTGTAAGCTTAGAACTTAGGCGAGGAAATTGTCTCCTGAAGGGGGCGGAAGAAGAAGCTCGACCGCCATCTTTCATAGTTCAAAACATTGTCAAACATAGCGTTATCAAATGAGAAATACATGTTTAACAAAGAGCTAATACTCTCATATAAGCACGTTTTTCTTTAATATAAAATACAGTATATGTTCTTATGACTATTTTGTGTATATTTATCTTATTTTAAAGTGAAATAATTTTAATAATTAATAATTTTAATTAATTTCAATTTTCTCTAGATATCTGTAAAAATAAAAAAAACTATCATTTAAAATAGTTCTTTTATTAGTTTTTTATTTAGGTGACCTTATAATTTTGAAAATCGAAGGTAAAATGATATATATTTTAGTATAGGACCATATGGAAATCTCAATGTTTTGAAAGATCCAAGATGGCGGACTGTGAGTCAGCGATGACGTAGGCAGGCGACACTTTTCTAGCCATATGCTCTCTCCCTATCTCCCTGGTCTGAACTTGTATTTAGCATCCTTGCAATGCTCTAGGTCTAAAGGAAGAGAGATCATTCTATCCACTCTCTTTTTACTCCTCATTAAATTAGATTCTAATGAAAGAATCGTTCAATAATAAAAAAAAGTGAAAACTTATTTACGCTAAAATATTAAACATAAACAGAATATTATTTATTCCTATATTATAACATCGCCTTAAAATTCAATATAATCATGTACAAAATTGTTTTCTGCATTTATCAAAAATATTTTAGCTGTTTTTTTCTCATGGAGACAAGCACCCGATTGAATGTAGATTCGTTTGTCCGTTAGTTCATTCATTTCGAAAGAATTACTAGAAAGATGACACAGTCAAATTTCTCAATTTTATGAAATTGCCCTGAATATGAAATATAATATAATATAATCGTGTTTCTTAAAATATCAACCAACCCTTCACTTAAGGATTCACCGAAAATGAGTGTTTTTTTATTATTATTAAATAAATAGAATATCTGCTGGTGGTGGTTTTCGGGGAAGAGGGTTGTTGGTGCTTTAATTAAATTTTTGAAAGCGGGTGGGCGCATAGCAACGCCCTCTCCAACCCCACAATATACGCCGGCCTTTACGCTATTCTGTCGCTTGTCGTTTACGTTTTCACATATTCATAACCAGAAGATAATGGGAGGTTTGAGAGGAGATGGGGCTAGAAGGGCCAGGGAAGGGAGAGAAAATGAAACGTTTTATTAATAATAAAAAAAAAATACCGAGAGGGTAAAATCCCTATAAGCATTTTTCTGAAATTGTTTGTCTCTTGAGTTTAAAAAAATTATTGTATACTTTGCTTTCACTTAATATAAGTGAAAAATTCAACATTGCTACTCACTTTTTGAGATCTTCTAAATCCAATAAAAACTACTTTATTTTCACTATTAAAGTTTTAACATCGGTGCTTTAAGAAAAAATTAAAACTAACGTTTAAAAGTTAATTTGTCTTTAACATCGGTCTTAAAATTAAGTAATTTACTCTGACTTGTTCTGAAGGTCCCCTGACAATCACTTACCTTTATTAAAAAAGTAATTTTAAAACTAAATAATTCAAAGTTATACAAAAGAACCAGCCGAGGTTCGAATCCGAATCCTCAAGTAAAAATTGTAGGGGCTATACCTCTAGATTCCTACTCCTTATATTAGCCAATCATGAACATTATTTCGAAAATGACGGGAAATCGATTTTTCAATTTTTACTTTACCATAAAGGGTATGGTCAAGTATTGTAATCGTGCATGAAAAAAGTGGTTTTTTCCTTCTTTTTTTCGAAATATCTCAAAAACGGCTGAAACTATTTTCATTAAAAAAATTGAGCGAAACCATGGCATTTCGCTCTACAAAAAAAGCCTTAATAAGTGAACATCGAAAAAAATTATATTTTTCGAGATAATAATTGTTTTGTCAAAATGTCTGTTAGTTAGTTAGTCTGTCTGTTAGTCTGTGCGTTACCAAATTTTTGTGGACGAGCTAGCTCAAAAACTAGTGTGAATATCAAAACCAAATTTCACAGGTAGTTTTGGTCCTTTAAGATTAAGAGCTGATTAGATTTTTGTGCATATCGACCTAAAATTAAGGGGGTGGAGGGGGGGGGGGTTAAAAATTAAAAATCTAGGCCATCTGAGCAAACTCAACCAAATTTTGTATACATAATCAGTGGGCCCACAGTAATCTAAAAATTCAAAAACTAACCCCTCCCCTACATGATTATAAATAATTTTATTAAATATTAAATATAAGTGAGAAGCCAGGTTGTATGGTAAAGTCAAGTGGATGGCCACATCAGAACACGTCACCTTATTTTCATCAGGGTACGGTTTGAGCTAGAAAGTTGAATTGATGCAGATTTTATTAATACAAACTTGTGTACAACATTTTGGCTCATTATATCCTTCCTATTCGACAATTCAATTTTTTAATATATTTATTTTTCATTATCTTAATTTTTCATTCAAAAGTTTTGAAGTTTGAAACCAGAAAATTTAATTTTTGTCTGTTTTATAAATTTTGCACCAAAATGGACTTGATATGATTGTCCATCCTTAAATTATTGCTCGTAAGGATATAAATCAGATAGGCAGATGTTTGAAAATTTTCTTTACATTTCAGACATCTCTAAACATGAATAACCAAAAAACAAAAGGAAATTCGAATAAATTTAATACTGAGCCTGCACCTTAGTTAAGGTATTCCGTTCGCTGCTTCTAATTTTCAGTCAGCTTATTTTAAGATGTTCTACATAATAATAATTAATTAATTCAATATCTGTTATTTTTGGCTTTTATTCCAATGTCGGAAACAGAAAAAATTCACAACGTTCATTGTTCTTCCAGAAAATGTTGAGTTAAGGCTTTCCTTTTCCCACCATGAGATTACTGTTTCATAACTTTAAACTAAAGTTTTGTTCCAACTCACACTCCAACCATTATGGAACTAATCAGAAATATCATTCGTTTTATATAGGATACATGAATATTTGAAATTTTATAATACATTTTTCATGACTTCCTTAAAAATTATAATGGCTTTCCATTTTTATTTTTATTTTCTGTGGTTTCCTTTAAAAAGGACCCCTTTATAGATAGATAGATAGCATTTATTTGTTCTAAAGACATTGTTATACAAATGAGTTTGGCTTAGCAATGCAATGAATGCATTATTTCCTAAATTTTTTATTTTATTTTTAAATTTTATTAAACCAATTATTTTACATGAATTAATATATACATTGTATTTGAGCTTCGACTTCGGACATTACTTCTCCACCATCGACTGTCCTTGATCATCTTTTTAGTCCTTGTTTTTAATAAGAGGAAAAAACTAATTAAAGAAAAAACCTCTTTTCCGATAATTATTCCAATTCCCCATTCCTAATCTCAATCATTATTTCCTAAAATATTATAAGAAATAAATATACAAATTCATAGCAAACACAATTAATATAGTAATTCAAGTTCACAGCAAGTTTCAATCAGGCAAATAATACAAAATATACAACAAATCATTTAAAAATAACAAAAACAAAAATCACTAATTATAATAAAGAGAAACAAAGAGGTTGCCTCTGCTTGTTGCAAATAAATGAAAATAAATAAAAACTTTTAAATCTCTGGCTTTTGTTCTGAAGAGATAAAATCAATAATCCCTCCAAAGGCTTCATTTGCTCGAAATATACGATTTTCTAAGACTCAACACCTCTACGGGCTTAAATTGGATACTAACCGAACAAACGTATTCGCTAACTCGTTTACCCCTATGACATCTAGAGACTGGAACTCTCTTCCTCCGACCGTCTTCCCAGCAACATATAACCTTCAATATTTCAAGACACACATCCACGAATACCTTCAACTCTGACCCAATCCCTAAATCTCTTCTTATTTCCAAGATACAAGGGTCCATCGCGGACTACAGAGATTGAACCTTTTCGATGCAACTTCTTCTTGTATCAGTATCATTATAAAAAAAATCAATATTTATAATTCGTTAACAAATACAACTCAGAAATGAACAAAAATAATGAAATAGATATAATATTTAAAATAAAAAAAGTAAATAATAAGCAAATAAACAATCAGAGAAAATAAATAAATAAATCCAACTCAAAATATACAAAAAATCAAAAATAAATAAATATAATACAAAATATACTAAAAAATAAAAAATAAATAAATTCAATATAAAACATACAAAAATATATAAGTAAATAAATATAACTCAAAGCATTCATAAATCAGTCTATCATAAGTAAGCAAATTAAAAAATCATTCGTTTATGATAAACGAGCTTAATTTCAGGGCCCCTTGCAAATAGCAGTAGAGTCGGCTAACATCCCTCTTGGCGAGAGGGTTCAAGAGCTGTTCATATACTTGTTGTTCATTCACGTGTTTGGGAAATCGCTCTCTCAGGCTTAGATAGATTGTGCACCCATACATTAGGTGGTACGAATTCTCTTTTTTAAAAGTATTACATAAAGTACCCAATTCTTCTGGATTTATTCTATTATATATACATTCTTCCATTTAAATTGAAGTATATTCTTCTTCTTCGAGTGCCATACCCGAAACGGGTGTCGGCGCCTCTCCGCATATACCTGTGCTGAGTGTGTTTGTTTAGTTGTTTTACACAGATATACGGGACCTACTTTTTAACGCCGGTTCCGAACGGCTAATTTGGAGTGGTCACTTGGCAATTATTCTCTTGGTAGGTTGCCATTATGAAGTATATTAGAGTTGACTAATCTGGGCCTGGTGTAGAACTCTTGCTTTTTTTAGAGGTTTTTGAACATCAAGAATAGTGTGGCCCCCTTTATAATAATGTTATTATAACCATATTCTGAAAAATTCTAGAAAAATCATATCAACAGTCTACGAAAGTTTCAACAAAAAGTTAAATTGTAAAAATTTTAAATAAATATCTGAATGTAGCAGTAGGTAAGATTATATAAATGAAAATAATAATTAAATAACATTATCATCACAATTCTTATATGGAACCCGCTTAAGGCGTCCGTTGTATGTTCACAGCAGTGGCGGTTGGTGACTTTTCAAAATAGTACCCTTCATTTTTTTAAATTTTATTTTAATTTTCTTTTTTTTTGTAAATTTCATCGAATATCATTTTTGTTATTTTTAAAATTAGATTTTTAAAAAATATATTTTGGGACCTTTGCATGGATACCTATGCTTTGTGTGAGTGTGGGTAGGAATCAGAAATTAAATATTGTGACTTAAACTCCGCAGTCCCTGGAAATCGAACATATTGCACAATGAATCAGCCTGTCCTAGAGGAAAATTTTAAATTTCTCCTAATTCTATTGCTATGACTTGTCTATGGCGCTCTTGTTTATTTCCGATCTATATTGAGAGTTAATAAATAATTATATTGAGAGTTAATAAATAAAAAGAGAGAAGGATATCTTAAATTTCTGACAACTCAAGACTCTAACACCAGGGAAATATACAGAAAACTGAACAGAGATGTGAAAAGAGAAGTCTTAAAGAAAAACGACAACTGAATGAAAAAATGTGAATATGTGGACCAATTCATCGGTGGGTGGTTCCAAAAATGCTGAAGTAGTTCTAAAATCACTTTGAACAAATACTAGAAATATGTTTCAATTAAAGAATCACGTTGAAGGATTGGGTGACATACTGTTGGAGGAAACACGACCCCAATTCGTGCATGAACATTGAATAAAAGTGAGCTTAGGAATACATATTAGTCTGGAAGAGATGGTGAAGGCTATATATCTGGGATCAAGTTATAAAAATCTCCTAGACCCGGGTCTGTATATCCTGAATTAATCAAATATGGCCCGGTAAAACTTTTTAAAATGTTAAAAGAAAGGACATATAACCTTTTCCAGGCTGAAGACATTGGACCATGTGGATAAGAGCCTTTGACCTGGAAGATGATTTTTTTATAATTTTATTATATCTTTGCAAATTAAAACAAAAAAAACGAAGGAATAAGTTCTATTACCATATGTGTCATATTCATTAAAAAAAAAAAATAAAACCGACTTCAAAAAAACTAAATGCAACAAATAAAATAATAAGAACTCAAAAATCAAATAAAACTAAAGCACTAAAAGGTATAAAATAATTATCTAATTTAGTTACAACTAAACGACGAAATATTAACATGAAATCACTTTTTGAAGTCGGTGCCAAACATATACATTTTATGAATCGCACTCGACGGATCTATTTCGCTTATATAGTTTGTTTAGCATCAACTTCAAAAAGTGATTTCATGTTAATATTTCGTCGGTTAGTTGTAACTAAATTAGATAATTATTTTATACCTTTTAGTGTATTTTATTTGATTTTTGAGTTCTTATTATTAAATAATAATATAAATAATGTTGCATTTAGTTTTTTTTAAGTCGGTATTATTTTTTGTTATAAAAATTATTGTTATTTTTCTCTTTTTAGTGAAATAATTGATAGTGACTTAATATAATATCTTGCATGCATCTCGTAAGAGAAAGCGTGGGACGAATGAATCAGAAAATGATAATAAAATTCAATTCATAAATAGAGAAATAATCTCGAAACCTTAGCGGGTTTTAAATGAATGTTTTAAGATTTTTTAATAAAAGATTTTATTTACTATAATTTCGATTATTTGCTCATATCACTTGACCAAATTAATATGGGACCACCCCTAAGGTACTCTCTTTCTAATAAAAAAAGAATAATCGAAATCGGTCCACGTGGCAAAAAGTTATCGCTGAACATACATAAAATAAATAAATAAATAGTTAGGTATCTTGACTATTTTGGAGCTATACTGATCCAAACGCAGAAAGAATGATTTAAATCGGTTCATAAACAAAGAAGTTATGACTGAACAAACATAACAAAAAAGGTCCAATAACAATGAAATTTATATTTTTACCAATCGGAAACTAGACTGAACCCAATGCAAAAAAATCATCAAAATCGGTTCCTAATTGGCGAAGATATCAGGTAACATAGACACAAAAAAATCAGTCTAATTGAGAACTTCCTCCTTTTTTGAAGTCGGTTAAAAAAAATAGGTGAAATGGGTAGATAATAAAAATTTGTATAGAATGTATGTGTTATTATATGATTTTTTTATTTATTTATTTATTTATTTTTGTTTTGCTTTTTATTTATTTATTTTTTGTTAGCCATCAAAAGCAACTTTAATATTTATTTTATTTTTAACTTATTAGTTGGCTTCTTTTTTCCATTTTATCGCATCGCAACCCTCTAGTATGCCTGGCCCCCTCTGCCCCCTTCTTGCTTGCTTGCTTGCCTCTACCCTGTTCTTTTCAAATAATGGTTATTGCACGGGGCCGCTTTTTATGAAGCGCACAGCAACTAAAAGAGAATTTATATTACGTTGGTTGGCTGCACGGCACGCGTAGGGTGGCTGGCCTAAGGTAAAAAGGGCATGGCGAAGGGCAACAGGGGAACTGGGAAAGAA
Organism: Forficula auricularia; assembly: GCA_024734495.1. Taxonomy (NCBI): domain Eukaryota; kingdom Metazoa; phylum Arthropoda; class Insecta; order Dermaptera; family Forficulidae; genus Forficula; species Forficula auricularia. The sequence goes on from JALMQS010000102.1 coordinate 1,666,695, forward strand.
AGAGAGAGAGAGAGGAGGTGTCGTGGAAGAGAGAGAGAGAGAGAGATCGTCGGATATATACCTTGAGCGAAAAACCCTCATACACATACACAGACACACCAATGCAACGCCCACATACAAGCATATTTCAACCCCTATTTAATGGAACTATATTAAAATATGAAGATCAGAATAATATTTGAAGAGATTCTTATTTTTTTTAGTTATTTTCAAAAAAATAATTCAAACGTGATTGGTGCACATCAAGTGACTCGGATTTTCCAAGCTTTAATTAAAATCCAAAATTGAAAAATATATAGATAGACAAAAATTGAATAGAAATTTCTTGATGAAAACATAAGAATTGATATGAAATTGCAAAATGCAGCAGATAAAGAAAATCAGCGTAGATTGTCATCTACTGAATAAAAGTTTTTATGGATGAATTTTATTATATGTCAGAAGGGTTGTATTTACTTACCCCATTGGAAAATGAACTAGTGTCTTAAGGAGGTTCGGGACTGTTTATCATTTTTATAAGAAAATTCTCAAATTTTTACCATCGAATCAGTGATTCATAAAATATTTATTGCCGAAATTTGAAGTTGTCTCATTACCGAGAAATAAATTATTGAAAATTGTCATTTTAACATGGAAGTAAATGGACCGAGCTTTTAAAAGAACTAAAACTTCTATACAAATTATACCATTTTCAACAAATTTATACAGATCAATAATTATTAATTATTATGAATCAAATGATACATTTTTCAATAGATTTGGCAGTCTAGTTAATTAGTTATTCATAAATGTATAAATAAAAAGTTATTTGCAGCCGTCATAATATGACAAAAGCACTAGTAACTCAATTTGTTGAAATCGTTTTTGTATTAAATAAATCTTTTTATAATGACAATTTAATTCATACACTAAAAGTCCCATAAGCAACGGTGTTTTTGTCACTATGACAGCGAAAAAAGTTTGCCCTAACTTTTCCAGCGACAAAACTGAACCTAGCTTTAAGATTCTAGTAGGCCTGCATCATCGGTGTCTAGCAACACTGACATGACAACCAACATTGTAAACAATTATGTTGATTAATGTCCATTATAATTAGTAGATTAAAAATTCAGTTTATTGGACAAAGTTTTTTTATTGAAGTTCTTCTTCAATTTTTGTACAACGTTTCGTCTCTCTCGAGACTTTTTCAAGTACTGCAAACAAGAGCAAAAATCAATTAGGTGAGAGTCTTTACAAATCAACTAAATATTCAGGTACAACCAAAATCACAAATATCACAAAAACAACATTACTATTACATAAGACTCACCTCAATTGGCTAGAACAACATTGGTTGAAATAAAGATAAAAATAACTGAGACATAGTAGAATTTTTTCTTTCTAGATTGATACCATAAAACAATATAAGTATAGATGTAATTGACAGGACTTGATATTTTATAATTCGAGTTTTGTTGCCTTTGGGCAACAAAATTCTCATTAAAATGTCAAGTTTACTTCGGCAAAAAAAAGCTCTCGTGTAATTATAAGTGAGAAAAAATTTATCTTAATGTTTTTTTATTAACATTATCAAAACAAAGATTTTTATTCGAAATTAATCTCATTATTAAAATATTTGGTATGCAGAAGTTGTCACTCTGGAGAAATACAAAAGATTTTTTCGAAGATCAACAAGATAGATAAGCAGTCTTGAACTCCCTTAAAAGAATCCAAAGCAGCTACCCTGGGAGGTGGACCCCCTCACATATATAAAATCTTTCAATCAAAGATTGAAATCTAAATAAGAGTTTATATAATTATATTATAATATATTATAAATATATAAATAAATATATAATATATTATAAATATATTATAATAATCTTTATTCGCAGGCATATATGGAAACAGATGGAAAATGCCTACATCCAGGAGTGGATGGCGTCAAGGAAAAAAGAGGAAGAAGAAAAAGAATTTTCATTTGTAAAATTTCGATCTCCAGAGTTTTTAAGCATTCAACAATCTTTTTTTAAATCATAAGGCTATTTAAGGTAGTTCTTTCACAAATACAAAAATTCAAGAAGTCTTCGAAACTTGGAATATAAGTCATTAAAAGCATAATAAACACACTGTTAAAATTTGAATTGATTTACCACACCAAACATGAAATAATTGCAATTAAAAATGAAATTTTTTACATATGATAGATTGGGAAAGGGTGGGAAAATGATCATTATTTTATTTTTTTTTCATTGAAGGACTTTCACCATCTTGATGAAAAACTAATATTTGCTAGAATAATATATTCGGAGTAACTTAAAAAAAATTGAAATTATTTACCTCGTAGTTTTGATAAAAAATAAAAAAAACATATTTGGGCGATTATTTTTAGTGGAGGGGATAAAGATCAATGGCTTGGAAACGATCCATTCATAAATAGAATATAGTAGTGTAAAAAGTACAGTCACATTAAAAAACATAAGCTAAAATTTTAGCACCGTTCATATGTATAGAGTGGTTACGAGGCTAAAACTGTTTGTGTGGATTATCGCAAAAGAACCTCCTTAAATATTTCACTAAGTCTTTGAAATTTTCCAAATGAAAATTAAATTTTTGTGTGAAATATTTAGTGTGAACATATACTATATGTCAGATGAATTCGCTTCTAAGGGAAGATCGCTTTTTTTGGCACTCTGCTTCAATTAAACCCTTCTGATATGAAAGTAAAACTAACCATGACAACTTTCATGATTTCGTTAAATTTATTTATGTTTAAAAATGTAAAATTTTGTAATATATTTATGTACATGAATACATTTAAAAATAATCATTATTAAGGGAGCCAGGTGAGATAAAGTTATGTGGTGTGTTATCATTATTATTATTATTATTATTTTCACGTTTTCTAAAATTATATGACTTTGTTTTCAGCAAAGAACAAAATAAACGAAAATTTTTGCAAAGGATGATATAGGATGATATGTATACCTATATATATCCAAAATAAAAAATATTAATTAATAAATATTAAAGTCTTAATTGAAACGAGTCTTTTTTTATTTTTTTGTTATTTAGTTGGTTGCAGCATTGATACTAGCCAGTGGCTATAAATATCGTTTATTTTTTATTTATTTTTGCAATATAATAACAGTTATGAATATTTCAATAAAAAAAATAAAAAAAATTGTCGAATGGTTCTCTAGAGAGAGAGAGAGAGAGATCCACTGGCCACTTAACAAAAAGCGCCACTCGAAATGGATAAAAACTTAACGTTCGGCTTTCCAATACAATCAAAGCCGCCCTGTATAGTTCCATATATAGATAGATATCGATATAGGTATATCAATAAATCATTGGAGGCACTCAAGCGCGCGCTTTGACCAATTTGTCGCGAATTAATTTCGTGGCAGTTCAAAGGGAGCAATAAACAGTTCGCTTTCTGCATGGCTCAAGAATGCAGCTTGCCATGCTATTGGCGGATGGAGACAGATCTATCCCATTGGATAATTTTTGGCCCGGTAGAATGTAACGTAACTAGGTAGCATCAATATATGGCATCAATATATGAGTGAGTTGATTAAATTTGAAGGTTTTTACTTTACTACACGTCAGGACTGTCAAACCCGTGGCATGCGGCCCAGCACTGCAATGATTGAGGCCCAACATAAAATCAAAAACTTCCTTAAAAACATTGAGATTTATATGTAGAGATAAATTTGTTCCCTTTTTCGAAATATGAATGTACATTTTACAATACGTGAAGCTTTTTTCAAGAATAAAATTCACTAAAAGTAAAATTATAAGCTCAACTATATAAGATAAAAAAAATAATGAAGTTTCGAATATTTAAAAATTCTTCTTCTAATATTTTTAATTTTCTAAAATATTTTTATTTCAGCAATTTATATCCTACAACACTAACCGAGTCTATAGTTATCATTCTAAGAGACCAGGAATTGGGGGTTTCTAGAACAAACACACTTAGGCCCGGTTGTGTGTCGCAAAGTAAATGCTTTTTAACACTAACCAAAATAGATGGTAAATGGAGCCACTGGGATGGCCAATCAGGCACATTCAGTGGATGTCATCTGATTGGCCATCCCAGTGGCTCCATTTACCATCTACCTTAGTTAGTGGTAAAAAGCATATACTTTGCGACATATAACTCGGCCCTTAAGGTAGTTGTTTCACCATATCGGTTTTACTAGGATTTTTTTGAAATTTAGAGAGATTATTATTTAAATATTCTGCATCGATTGGTGGCAAAACGAAATTTATGAACATAATAGTTCCCAGAGTTATTAAATTCCAAAGATAAAGTTTTTCAGACTCATACTATATTCATGATACTATATTCATGATTTGTTGACTAATTTTTGAATTAAAATAGATTAGTAAAAATTCATTAATTAAAAGTGATCTTTTTAAGGTAGGTGTTTCACCTTATGGGATATCTTAGGATTTTTTTGAAATTTAGACAATTATTTAAATACTTCTGCATCGATTGGTGGCAAAACGAAATTTATGAACATTATATCTATAGTTCCGAAGATATTAAATTCCAAAGATAGAGTTTTTCAGACTCATACATTGCACTATATGGGATACCGGAAAGTTTACATACATATTTAATTATATTTAAGAAACTCTTCTTACCATTGTTATAAAAAACTAAACCAACATTAACAATAACTAATACATTTTTTAAGAAAATTTTAATTCATAGTTACAATATAGTTTCTGAGAATGAATAAATAATGAAAAATGTATAATGAAAAATTTACACTAAAAACAAGCTGGCAACAACGTATAAATTTAACCTGAAAAGTGGATTAACTTTAGTACTTTTTTTGACGTTTTTTCGCTTCAGCCATTGTCGCAACAGCTATCAATCGCTTATTAAGAACTTTTTGTTTAATAAACCGACCTTTAAAATGTATTTTATCTGTGATTTCTATGATAAAAATATTCAATCTCGGACAATGTTGCCAGATTTGTCAAACGAGCACGAGATTGGCTAGTAGTGGTACATAAACAGCAAAAAGTTTTGGGCTTATGAATTATGAATCCTTATTGTCTGTTCTATATTATATACTCTAGCATTAACTTTTGCTAGTATTGTCGCGAAACAACTACCTTAATTGATAATTTCTCTCCTGGACTAAAACTTGTCAGGAATTGTCTTTTAGATATTTGTACGTTCTTACATGTCAATAGATAATGGATAGTCAGGGATTAATATATCCGTGACCATTTTAAAAAATAAATTATCATTCCTCATATCCATTTATGGTAATCCCATACGATTTAAACCAGGGCTGCTCGACCCGTCGCCCAATATAAAGTCATAAAATTTCTTAAAACAGTGAGATTTATATGTAGATACTGGAAAACATATAACAATTTGGCCTGATAATTTTTTTCTCTAAAATAAGAAATCTGAAAATCTACTGTAAAGTTTTCGAAAAATAAAAGTAAAAATATTGTTCTATTTTCGACTCCATTTTCGTTAGAAAAATTTTTCTACTTGCAATCTTTCTGATTGAATGTTCTAGAACAACAATTAGATACCGAGATCTGAATGAAAAATCGAATATTGTCTCTTTATTAGAATTTTATATAAATTATCTATCCAGGAAAAAATATAAACAAATACTAATACATAATATCACTTTTTGTAAATATGTAGGCGTAGGTATGTATTTACATATAAGAGAAGCTATTTTCAAGTATAAAATTTAGAAGCTCACTATGAGCTAAAAAAATAATAAAGCTCTTATTTCTACATTATTAACTAAATTTTTTGAATTTCAATTATAATATTTTATCCTCGGTCCGAGACAATTTTTGTTCTTCGAAATTAGCCCATGTAACCCAAAAGGTTGGACACCGATCAGGGCCATAACTAGACATTTTTTAAGTATAAGCGAACATAATTTGCCCCCCCCCCCACCTCAATCATAATAAACATGTAGTATATTATAATGCACTAATGACCAAAAATTCTTCGAATAATCATTACATTTGCAAATTTCTTCTAAAAAGATATGCTGGTATGTTTCTATAAAAACATATTTACATAATATTTCTTAGTGATATAATTATGTTAATTATTTATTAGTAAAACCTCTTGTTTTAGTTGTTACTCAAAAATTCATGTTATAAAGAGACTTTTATGGTAAAATCCCTTATTATTGCATCCGTACCTATTAATTTTGAATGGCCATCAAAACCTGTTCAGATATGTTTGATTTTAAATAAATAAGTCTTTATTAGTTTTAATTTTGAAAAACTCATCACACAACTGGACACTGTCAATTGAAGAGTGAATAGTATTTTTAAACTTACAAAAATGCTAGGAAATGAGTTCATAGGTATTTTTTATGATTAAAGACATGGCATTGGCCCGAGAGGTACCGGAGTTAGTCACAGGTGCAAATATTTGGAGCTCGTTGAAGAAACCATTTCCATCAATGTCACGTTTCTCTTCATATCATTCAAAACAGTTTCAAGATTAGCACATGGTTTCTTCAATTCCTCTTTATCTCATTTTCGCAGGTTGTCTATGTGATTTAGAAATTCACAGCTTTTGCGGTGGTTTTCCTCGAGCTGGAATCTTCTTTAAAGTGATTTCAACGCTTTGTCAAGCACAGCAAAATAAAAATAATTGACTTTGAAAGATCTTTTCTCTGCCCCAATAGGTGCATCCTCACTTTCACTTTCGCTTTGCATGTTCCTTGGGCGGACTTGAATTTCTTTTTCAAATTCAGCACTGACTTTAAGTTTGTCTGCAAGGTCTCTGTTGCTTCTGTAATAACACTATTGACTTCATCATTAGACGTCATGTTTTCAAGAAATCTTTGGATACTTTTGATGAGATTCATTGAACTATGTAGATCAAATGAGACTTTTTGTAGCATTTTACTAACTGTGTTTATTTTAAACAGTATCTCATGCCAGGTGAATACACAACCAGTTTCTTGGTTGGTTGAAGTTGTGCAGGTTTTGAGCAATTCCTAAAGCAATATATTTCTGGCGAAAACTTTAATTTTTAGGAGGTTTTATACACATCACCATAAATTTCTTCAGGATAGTACTTTAAGTGCAATATGGCCTTAATGATGTAGTGAATAGTAACATTTTCTCTAATAAAACAAAAAATATCTTTCCCTATTTTCCGCCAGCCTTCATTTGGTTTATTCTGTGGTAGCATAGTTCGCAAGATTCAAGATCCGGCCCTGTTTAATATGGTCAAGTATTTTATAAACAAGCCGAAAATTGGTGATAATAGCTATTTTTTTTTCAAAATTTCCCAAAAACATATGACAAATTTTTGATAATAACAATTTAAGTGACAATACAGCTCTAAGGCTTAAAAAAGCTGAGTTTTTCGGCATCAATATCTTGTTTGCAAGTAAATTTTTGATTAACATTCTTCCAGAATTTTTGAGAAATTTTTTAAAAACAAAGAAAAGTCAGAACAATCGGAATTTATTTAATGAAGTAATTTGACTATTAGTCAAAATCTCTGTAACATTCATAATTTAAAAGATTCTTTATGAAGTAAATCTGTATGTATGTTAAAATTAGCTTAAGGGTCAGATTATTGTCGGTTAAATTTGTAACTAATAATACTAGTATGATACATATATGATATATATATTGTGTTGAAATCTACTCTTATTAAACGAGCAAAAATTGTATATTTATATATATATTTATTTATTTATATATTTGTATCTTGGTTCTATTTTGAAAACGGCCCTATCTATTTTGATGAAACAAAATCTATTAACAAGTTTTGAGGATGAAAAAACGATCTGGCTAGGTCTGGACCTCATCAAAATTCATCTTAATTGATTTTTTCTTAATTAAAGTAATTATTGATAGATGAAAATCTCAATAAAAAAAATGATTCGCCGGATGTCATATTAGAACCTGAGACCTCTTGCATCAGAGGCAGACACTCTACCACTGGACCAAAGAACTATTTTAAAATTCTTTGCTTTTTACTTTTACTAAAATGAATATTTTTGAATTAGACTTTATTATAAGTGTGGAAATAATTGAATATATTATATATAGCTATGTATTTATTAAATAGAATTTATTGGATATATTGCGGCGCGGCAAATTTGAAATATGTATAATTGAATTAAGCTGAAAGAAAGACAACAATTAATTTTAAATCCAGAAACATTAAATTTATTAATAATTATTCCTTTGCCCCCCCCCCACTCTTCTAATTAAAATTAAATATTCAATTCTCTTTTCTCAGGGCAATTATCCTTGCAATTGTCTTCATAAAAAAATACTTGGTTGGTGAAAGTTATCACTTCTGTCGCACGTCCCGAGACGCACACATTTTTTTAATTTTATGTTTTTATTTCAGATCCTATACGATTATTTTTTTTATTATTATTTTCTTATGTATTTTTTAAATGTTTATCAATATGAACGAATGTGGGCAAATTGGTGTACGAGTAAACAAATATACACATAATATGTGGACCATTAGAAAGATAGAAATGCAAAAACTGGGTCGGGATGGGGATGGATGTGGGGGTGCAGGAGATGGGGTGCAGTTGTGGGGGGTCCGGGGGTGGTTGGGGTGGGGTGGGGCGGAGTAGGGGTGCAGTGTTGGGGGCGGGGTGTCTGGTTTCGGGAGGGGGGTGGGGGGTCAGGGGTTACCGAGCATCGCTCGGTGCCTCCATGTACTAATATATTATGTGAGGAACTCATGTCCCTGGTTTGGATTGCTGCTATCTACCCCTTCGAACAATAGAGGCTTAAATTTATAAATATATATATATTTTTTAATTGATAAATACCTCATTAATCAAAATAATTGTATATATTTAACGAAGTTAGTGGAATTGATAATAAATTGTCCTCTGCTTAAACTGAAATGTGATAGATAATTTTGTTTACATGCTAGAACTCAGACAAGACCAAAATATATGCCATGACATATTAAAGATATTTTGCTCATCTTGCTAGTATTCTTCATCCAGACTTCTTAAAAAAACTCTTAAGCTGTTGCCACCTAAGGAATTGAAACCAAGTGCAAAAAAGCCATTCAGACCATTGGCGATCCTTCGAGAGAATCCTATCAAACATATATAATCAACTATTAAATTTCATTCAGCTTTGACGAATATGTTATAATATCTTTGACTGAAATTACTAGCTGGTTATCAGCTGCACTCGTCTCGAAGGATTGCTATTGGCTCGGAAATTTTTTTAGCCCTTAGATTTGATGTTTGAGGGGACAATAGATCTTTTCACGGGTAAAAAGAAATAAAATCTATAAAATCTCAGATTAAGCACAGAACTATCTCTCTCATTTTATTTTCTAAAAATTTCAATTTCTAAGGATAACTCACATCTGTTGCTGTTAATTTGTTTTAAAATTAGATAGAATAAAATTTACCTTTAATATAAAGGGGATAATAACTTAATAGATAAATTAAATTGATATTGCCTTATAGTCACAGTTACAGAATCTTTTATTATGACACTCTGAATCTAAATTTAAAGCTAAAATTATTATTATTAATAATAAAAATATCAATTTTAATTAAGAATGGAATAAAAGACTTCCATATCTTTTTTGATATATGTAAAAGTTAATAGAAAAGCTATTTTCAAATTTTCAATCAAATGATTTATTTATATTCTTTATTATTATAGAATATCATGTTAGGTACTAAGTATGTATGCTAGTTTTATTTTCATTACAATAGAGAAATCCCAAGTGTACATTCTTTATTAAGTAAAATAAATAGTGAAGGAGACAATAAAAGAGTGTGTCTTCTGCTGGAATTATAAATTTTATTTATTTATAACGAGACTATAGTTTTGAGGGCTTTGCCCTCTTCATCAGTCTATTACAATTGATTCACAGGAATTAATTTATGAAATATTTAATATTTTGTCTCCTTCAATATATAAAAATTCTGCTACTCTCGGCACAAAAACTTTCAATTTAAAATAAATAGGTTATAATGAAAGGCAGTACATAAATTTTTTGAATTTTATTTAATTTCCGAAGTTTCGAGACTTTTTTCTCTCCTTCTTTGGGGTATTGAATAGTTATTGATGGGTGAGTATAACTCGGTTCCCAATTGTCTCTCCTTTCAGTGATAGCAACGATTTTACAATATTTTCCAACATTATACCATAAGTGTACTTGGTTATCTGATGCAGTAGACAAAATTGAAAAATATAGGGGCAACTCCACTCTGTTGAGCAACATTGCGGAGCGATTTGGCGTCGGGCGGGCTTCTTAAGAGTCGAGGCCATCACACTCTCATGGAAAGGAGTGTGGTGGCATAAAGCGATGGCATCCTCATCGCCCTGGGTATAACCCAAAAGACTATAAATGACATCACTTATAGGGCGATGAGGGGTTCTCTATTAAATTTTTATTCTTTTAATAGTAGGACATATAGGGCGGGTCACAATATTACTCAATGTGAAAAAAAATCAAACCCAGTGATAAGGGTATTTTACCCAATTCAGTTAAAGACCCGCCCTATGAAATTTTAACTTTACCTATAAAATGCAACTGTACCATATTTTTACTAAATTTGTAACTTACTATATTGTCTGTAAGAGGAAGCCCCCTCCTACGCAGCCCAATAAAGAAAATAATATAATGTTGGAAAATATTGTAATATTGTTGCTATCACTGAAAGGAGAGACAAATGGGAACCGAGTTATACTCACCCATCAATAACTATTCAAAACCCCGAAGAAGGAAATAAAAAAAGCCTCCTAAACGTCGAAAATTGAATAAAATTTAAATAATTTACGGACTTGCTTTCATTATAACCTACTTATTTCGCTTACCAGACCGACTTTCTAAGAAAATAAATAAAATTAAAATTTATTAAGTAACTTTTAAGTTTGGTGATTGATAGAACTTGTTGAAAATATAAATCTATTTATATCAATAATATTTAATTTTTCTATATTGATTAGAAAAGCGCTTGAATAGAAAAGCTATAAAATTTAATTAAGGTATAATTCCTACGTTAATTAATGCGGTGCTTTCAAAATATTTCCCCTATATTTTTAAATATATATATAAATAAAGTAAATCCTTTATAAGTTTTGATAATTTTTTGTTTAGTTTTGACAATGACGAACAGAAACAGGAAATGGCTTCCAGGAGAATATGCTTTGTCCGATCCTCACATTTTTAGTGTATTAAACGGATATAATAAAACCAATCAGAACATTTAATTTAGGTTTTATTTTGGTTGCGGCGATGCGATGTAAGGAAAATATTTTAAAATATCCTAATTATTTTTTGTTAAATCTCATAACTAGAAAATAATAAGTATTTTATTATACAATGAAATAAATAGAAGTTTATATATAATATACTTGTAACTGGTTTAATTTCCTTGCACAAATGTAGTAATTTTTAATTTATAAACAGTGATCTATTGAATGGAAGATTGAACGCCTGGTGTCAATATACACAGCCTTTGTTTGAGAAGAAGGGATTGTTGATGTAATTTAAGGCTATACAAAAGTGGGGTAGACTGGCGACTGATCCCACTAGAAAATTGATTTTCAAACATCACCGAGGCAATATTTGCCTTCCGGCTAAACGCAATTTGACTTGCGTCGGCGTAGAACCCCCGCCTCTCCATGGGTTGTTTTGAATAATTGAGCCAATCTGTTCTTTGAGCGAAGATGATTCAATCTTGTCGTTATAGAAAACGGCGCCGCCGATCGACAGGTTTCCAAATCTAGATGGGTAAATGGGGGGGGGGAAGATCAATCGCAGCCCTCGGCTTTTGATCAAGTCCCAAGGGCCAAAGGGCCATGGGGTCTTAAGGGAGTGCATCTGTCCGTCGCCGCCGCCGCATGATAAATTGGAGATTAATGTCATCGGAGGGGGAAATGGACAACGTAAACGCCCCCATCGAATTAACAGCCACATGTGCCAAGTCAAAAGTCAAAACCACCCCGTTAGAAGAGCCAAATGAAAAGCCTTTCGGGGTTATGAATTTGGAATCAGGCAGAGGAGAGGGGAAGGAAAAAGACAACGCAACCAACAAAGGAGTGTTATCAGTTACAAGTAATTGAAATACAAGATACCAATTAAAATTGTAAATAGTATCTTTAAACAATTTAAAAAAAATACTCGTTGACTGCCGTATGAATCCCTTTGATACATATTAAATATGGTATATTTGCACACATTCTTAGCTACCCTCTAGGGAATTTAATAACATTTTTTTTTATTTAGAGAAAGTGGTGTGGGTTTTAGGTGAAACATGATATTAATTAATCAAAGTAAAGGGTGTGTAGTCACAGTGAATGAAATAAAACTCAAAGAGGTTTATACAAACTCAATATATATAGTCCGAAATATATTGAGTTTGTATATACCTCTTTGAGTTTTATTTCATTCACTGTGAAACTACACACCCTTTACTTTATTAATTAAAAACATTTTTTATTGAGCAGTTCAAAAACCAAAGTGATTAAATCTATAAAACAAAAAGTCAGTAAAAATTGATTTTTTTTTAAATTCCAAACTTATAATAAAATATATTCACAAGAAATAAATTAGAGCTCTTTGAAGTAAAACCGAAGCAAATATTAAAATCTTTTGTACTAAAAAGTATATAATAAATAATAACTAATTTATTGGACTAATATTTACGAAAATTTAAAAGTTTACAAAAAGTGAACTTTACAATAACTATATATATATATATATATTTTTTTTTTAAGTATCCTAGGGAGTTGGACCAGAATATAAATCAAACGCAAAGTTTCTTAATTAAATGGGCCAAACGTTTCGTCACTGATTAGCGACTGATTAGTGACGAAATGTTTGGACCATTTAATTAAGAAACTTTGCGTTTGATTTATATTCTGGTCCAACTCCCTACGATCCTTTTAAATATTTGATTATGGATGCGAACAATGAAATATAACAACTATGATATTTTTCATATGCTCTAACGTGTTTTAAAATTTTCCAAAATGAACTCTAAGTCAAGATCCTTCAAATTCTGTGACTTTTAATTACAAATTAATTGGGATTTAATTTATCAATTTTTTTTATAATTATTATTAATTTCTCTTAAAATATTTAATATCTAATCGATAATTCTATTTGAAATTTCTAAAAGAGATAAATTATAAAATTGAAGAGAGATGAAATGGCTGCCTTGACTTAAAACTCTAAAGTAATTGAAAATCTACTTCTTAATTACGTACTTTAGAGGTAGAAACAAGTGATCAAACTCGCTGATGAGCAATTGAATCACAAGAGTGATGTCAATATAATGTTTCACCATTTCATTGAAAAATTATTGACTCATTTCAAAATTAATTTAGCATCGACAGGTGATGTGACTTTGATAACGAATGAATTCGGCTTATTGACAAGCATACTTTATTTATTTTAATACATACGAGAAATATAAAAGCACATTTACTTATTATTATAGGTTTAATCTTTGGAAAAATTATCTTTAATAATTTTACTCTTTCAGCTGTCAAACAAGTCAATAAGTCATATTGAGTTTTCGGTCTGAAAATTTCCAATAGGGAATCGAGATCATTGGTAAATTTCGAGTTCCATGACAATTAATAATTAGTATCATAAAAGAGCTCAGATTCAGGGAAGATTTATTTTATAGATTAAATAGAGAGAAATAGTCTCTCCTTATATCAAGAAGCAAAAGATGTAGGGTGAGTTACAAGTGATCATAAGATACTTGTAGGATGCTTATTTCACCCCTTGGGTGATAGGGTGAAATAAGCATCCTACATACTTATATTATTGAAAAAGTTGTTCGTTTATTAAATGATATTCTGATTCCTATACCCAAATACAGTAGAAATTGATATCTAAAATTCTCTCACAAAATGATTTTTTGGTACATTTTGAAAATCTTCAAACCCCCATGACTTACTCAACAGTTAATAATTTATATTAAAGATAAAAGTAAATAAATGTTTTGTGAGATATTAATTTACTATGAGTAAGTTTTCTAGGTCACATGTTTCACGATACAAATTAAAAAAATAAAAGAAGTAAATTTTTTTCAATATATATATTTCGGGCTATCAACAGTTAATTAATTTCTGTTTTTCCTGAAGATGGTTTGATAGCCCGAAATATATTATATATATTAAAAAAAAATTATTCCTTTTATTTTTTAATTTTAACGTGAAACAAGTGACCTAGAAAACTATAACTCATAGTAAATTAATATCTCATAAAATATTTATTTACTTAAACAATTAAATATTCCAGCGCCTCCCAATCGATCGCAGACCCCAAAGATCGAAAATAATTTTCTCTTCACCCGGGGCGCGACCACAACGAGGCCGTGTAAAGACAATTAATAACAAACTTAAATTTAGGGAACGAAGAAAAGTTTATTTTTATTACAGACAAAAGGATCAGCCGGGGCTCGAACCCGGGATCTTTGCATGTGTACTGCAATGCTTTGTCATAAGAGTTTTAACTCCTATATCCACTAAGCTACTGATCCCTGAACCCAAACTAATACCTTTTGTCTATATGAATTATGGAATTTCTTTTTAATCCTCTCCTCGTTCATTTTTCGCAGCCTAAGCCTTGATTCATTAATTAAACAATTAAATATTCCAGCGCCTCCCAATCGATCGCAGACCCCAAAGATCGAAAATAATTTTCTCTTCACCCGGGGCGCGACCACAACGAGGCCGTGTAAAGACAATTAATAACAAACTTAAATTTAGGGAACGAAGAAAAGTTTATTTTTATTACAGACAAAAGGATCAGCCGGGGCTCGAACCCGGGATCTTTGCATGTGTACTGCAATGCTTTGTCATAAGAGTTTTAACTCCTATATCCACTAAGCTACTGATCCCTGAACCCAAACTAATACCTTTTGTCTATATGAATTATGGAATTTCTTTTTAATCCTCTCCTCGTTCATTAGTGGATATAGGAGTTAAAATCTTCACATGCAAAGCATCCCGGGTTCGAGCCCCGGCTGATCCTTTTGTCTGTAATAAAAATAAACTTTCTTCGTTCCCTAAATTTAAGTTTGTTATTAATTGTCTTTACACGGCCTCGTTGTGGTCGCGCCCCGAGTGAAGAGAAAATTATTTTCGATCTTTGGGGTCTGCGATCGATTGGGAGGCGCTGGAATATTTAATTGTTTAATTAATGAATCAAGGCTTAGGCTGCGAAAAATGAACGAGGAGAGGATTAAAAGAAATTCCATAATTCATATAGACAAAAGGTATTAGTTTGGGTTCAGGGATCAGTAGCTTAGTGGATATAGGAGTTAAAACTCTTATGACAAAGCATTGCAGTACACATGCAAAGATCCCGGGTTCGAGCCCCGGCTGATCCTTTATTTACTTTTTCTTTATTAAAGATGTTTCACCTTGCACCAACACCACAATCTCTATTAATTATTAATGTTTTATTCGTCAATGAGGCGATAAGTAAACATATGAATGATGATGAAATCTTATAGAAAAAAATTTTAAAATATTTTTATAGGCCATTATAGAGGGACCTCCACTTCTACTCAATTTTTACTCTTTAAACCAGAGATGATTAACACGAAGCCTGAGGGCCGCATTCCACGAAAAGAATATTACATCATTAGTCGTTAGTATCATATATTTTTAAATTATAGCTAATAGAAATTTGAAATATCTCTAATTTTTTGAAAAATTCATTGGTTTGAGCTATTTTAATTATCCCGTTAATACTCGTCTAGTAGGACAGGATCAATAATTAATTAATAAGATGTATGATGATATTTCTGCATTTCAAATGAAACTTGGCCTTTGGGAACAACAGTTGAGGACAAAAAACGTTACTCACTTTCCTACATTGTCATTGCAATCAGACGTTACACAGGAGGAGGCGGGTAAATACGCTTCTTTGATATCTAACTTAAACCGCGAATTTGAAAATCGATTTCTGGATTTTTAAAAAACATCATGTGCATTTTTTGCAAGGCGCCATTCGCAGTAAACGTGAATTTATTACCAGTACGATTTCAAATGGAACATTATGAAATGTATTGTTATACACGGTCAATGGAGAAATTCCATCAAGTTGGTTTGAAAGAGTTCTATAAAAATTATTTGGACAAGGATAAATATCCTGAGTTTTACAAACATGCTCTATCGATGGTTTCGCTATTTGGAAACACTTATGACACAGGACCGTCAAAGATGATGGGAGAGTATTAATAAGGGGGCCGAACTCTTATAGAAATAAGGCTAGTAGAACAGAGGAAGAGTTTATTATATTTATTATGTTTATTATTAAGACAACTCTAACTGGTGGCCATTAGGTTGGTCCTTATTTTGGGCATTTTCGAATTTTTATGCTACTGACTACCCCTCCTCTATTCAATTCAACAGTGTTGCCTGCCCTTAGTTACGGTTGTGAAGCGTGGACCTTAACGAAGGCGCACGAAAACAAAATAAATGTCATCCAGGCGGCAATCGAAAGAAGATTGGTCGGCTTAAGCCTCCGCTGTCAACGCATGCTTGGGCTGCACAATCGGGATATACGAGAAATGTCGGGGGTAAGAGATATGCTACAATATTCTCTCAGGCGAAAACACGATTGGGCAGGTCATCTTGCCAGGAGAGAGGATGAAAGATGGAGCCTGGCAGTGCAGCTATGGATACCCCGTGAAAAGATAAGACCCCTCGGGAGACCGCCAATCCGCTGGGCCGACTCCCTGAATAGGAGCATTTCCCTTAGAGCGACAAATAGCCAAACTATCATGGAGCACTGGACTACGATAGCCAAAAACAGAGACAGATGGAAATATTCTTGGGACCCGCATGCAACGAATCGACGCATCGAATAACGGGTCGTCTAAGTATCTAAGTATCTAAGTATGCTACTGACTATGGTTCGTAATAAATTAAAAAAAAATATTCCTAAGTTTCAAGTCTCTATCTTAATTTTAACCTTTGCCGAACAGCGATGCAAATTTCCCATCTAAATAATATGGGGGTTTGGCATAGAAATATCAATTTTTTTATTCCGGCCAAAGCAATAGTTCAAAAAATTTGAAATTCTGTAGCCTTATACTTATAATAGTAGTTATCCTTCAAAATTTTTACAGGTATTTAGCTATTATAATTTTGGAGTTACAGCTAGATAAAATGCTGCAATATCTTAGTGTTAGTAAGTTATAGACTCTAAAATTATAATAGCTAAAAATCTGTCAAAATTCTGAGGGATAGCTACTATTATAAAAATAAAGTATACAGAGTTTCAAATTTTTTGAACCATTGCTTTGTGTTGAGGTTCGGCCCTTGAGCTCAGCCTAATATTCCCACGGTATTTTTCCAAATCTTAATTTCCTTTAATTATTGATAAATCGCTGGTCGGGCAATCTCCTTTCTACAAATGCCTAATATTTCGCAACTTGAAAATGCTAGCTTGCATCACGTGGAGAGGCGCCGAAGAAACCATTATCCACAACCTAGAAAGCAAATGCCAGCTTGCATAAAGATTCATTAAAAGACCACCCCTCTCTTTTCCAATGGACGAGTGACTCCCAAATCTTTGCCAGGCACATGCCGCCAGTCGCTCTCCGTAGACAGATGTAATCAAGGTACAAGCCTCGGAACCTTTTAATAAACTACCATGTAAAGCCGATACCGTCTTTTGATCAACTACCCCTACAGACCCTTCTTCAGCAGGGCACCACCACTGTTGACACCAGAGCGCGGGCAGAAGGACTCATCCCTCTTCACGTTACCTGAGCTATTATTCTTCGGAAGGGCTCGAACCCGCACCAAACCTTACAAGCAAGGGTTGGCGCACAACATTTGGGTGGAATAAAAAAATTGATATTTCAATGCCAAAACTCCCATGTTATTTAGATGGGAAACTTACATCGCTGTGCGGAACAGGTTAAAATTAATAAGATAGAAACTTGGGGGATATTTTTTTTTTATTTATTTCTAACCATATGAGCCTCTATCAACGTAAAAATTAGAAAATATCCAAAATAAGAAACACCCTAGTGTGCATAAGGAGTCCTGAATAATTTTCAACTTTTTCTTCCATTTTTGTTTGGTTTCACTGCTAAAAGATGTAGAAAGACATGTAGGTGTGTTTTTAATATAATTAAGCAACCGTTTGATTGAAGTAATTCAGCGCCTCGCCTGTAAATTGAAGGGTATGCATTTGAATAGAACGTCCTACATTGCGGGTTGCGTTGACAGGCACTGAATATCTGTCTACTATATATTTTTTCACCAGTTTTGTACGAAGCACAACAAATTACAAATGAAAACACGAATTACTGATGTTCATTTAGAAAACTGTTTGTTGTAACATCAGTCGAGATCAATTTTGATGCACTTAGCTTTGCAAAGCAAGGTCAGACGTCTCACTTTTAAATATTTTTAAATTGTCTAATAAATATGTTTGATTCTCAGTTATGTTTTATATTCTTCATAAAAATAAATATAGGTAGCTACCTATTTCTTGTTTTTTTTTTTACATTAGACAAGGCAATTGTTTGACCACGATCCCGCCTACTAGGAAGCAAGAAGATGTGGTCGTAACTGTAGCACGTTTGCTTGTTTGCTTTAAATAAAATAAAAAAAATAAAAAACAATTAGGTGTGTGGCCCAACAGAAAATATTTTTTCTGAAGTTTGGCCCACCTGCTGAACAGGTTGGCCGCCCGGGTTTAAACCGTCATATCTTACTCAAAAATTAAAATTTTAGCATTTTTTTTCTTAATTGAACCAATAAATTGATATGATTTAAAAAAATTAAAAAAAAAACTATTTTCACAGGTCAAAATAGGGCGGTCCCAATTATATATATACCTTTTCCGTCATTAATTCTTGCTTTGTAAAAAAATTTGATGTGAAACGAAAAAAGTAATTTATTTTTCAATTTAGCAGCTAAAAATCTATAAGAATCACATGAAATTATTCAAACAACTGTGTATTTTATGGATATAGGACAACAAACGCAGCAAATCATAGCAAACTTTGCTAATTTAGATTATTCTTTGGAAAGCGATGCTTTTAAAATGCCATGAATAGAATAAGTAAAATTAATTAAATATACGAGAGGCTTGCCCAATTTAGCTGTGTATATTCAATCACGCCAGATTAAATTGTAATATTTATTTTACTTTACTTTATTCTTTTAAAATGTTGGTTTCCTATCCAACTTGATAAGTGAAAGAAATGTGGGGTGTATAGGATAGAACATTTGTTGATATTGTTGTTGTTCTCTGTGTATGTATTAGTGGAGTGAATCCCTGGTGAGGCAGGTCAGGCTGCACTCTCAGGCCAGATGCACCAGCGCCCCCCTCGGGGCCCCTGTTAATTAATTGTTATTTGCCAGTGGGGCCCCGTGCTAAGCCTTTTGCCTCCGATTTCATTAAATTTAATGGGACTAAACAAGTCTAGCGGGAGCCATGTTGCTCTTTCTGGATGAAATTTAAGCAGACAACGAACCTGTCCACCCTCAAAGACAGAAAGAAAGACTTTATGTAAAATAAATTAAGATAAATTCTTTCATCAAAAATTAAACATTTTTGATGTTGTAAGAAAAATTGAAAACTTTTTCAAGACTGTGTACTTTTTCCACTAAGTTTAATGATTTGACAAATATTTACTTGTCAACGAACAGTTGAGCTAAGAAGTTAAAACATGACAAAGAGGCGCAGTTTCATAATTCAAACTTGTTTTCCAAATTTCAGCTTATTAGTTAATACCCATAGCCAGGGGCGTACCCTTGTATGGTCAGGAGGCTGCTCCCTCTCCCCCAGACACAAATGGATTATTAAAAACTTTAAATGAAAAAAAATAAATACTGAAAATTAATTAAAGAATTAACATGGATATGATTAATTTTCTTTCTTAGAATTAATTATTTGTAATCCGCAGTTCTCCTTAGTTCTACCTTAACTAAAAAGTTGGACACGCCCTTGTCCATAACCGTTTTACAATTTGATAGTTTCCAATATACAATTTCGATTTATTTATAGTTTTCTGCATTTTTATTTTGAAAGATAAAAATCCAAGAAACTAATCATTCCTTGTTATGAAAATACAAACATTTTGGTACTAAAAATTACTTTATACAATTTTTCGTTCTTAATTTATCGTGAATATTGGAACACGCACACAAATAGACAGATAAAAATTTCAAATTTCAAATGATTTTTTCTACGTTTTAGACAGTTTTAAACACGTAACAGTAGAAAATAAAAATATTTGAGTTAATTTCATGTTACGACCGGAAAAATCGTCCTCCGACTGTCCGAATGAAAAATATGCGCTCTGATAACAAAAGGTTTGTTTGTGGAAGAATGATTAGATTTTGGCTTAAGAAGTTCAGGTTTCAAAATACAGATTTTTTTTTAATGGCCTTTGGAAAGTCTCAGCCCAGTTTAGCCATTGAGTGTTCGTGTGTATGTGTGGAAGTGCGAGTAAATTAGCGTAGGGATCAGATTATAGCCGGTCAAATATTTTCAGCGAGTCGGGCTTGAACCCGCGCTAGCTTTATTGGAAGGCATGCTTTTTTTTCCGAGGGGAGGGGAGAATCTTCAAAAGACACCCCTCGGCCGTGCCTCAGGGTAGTGTCAGGTTCCTGTCATTTTCAGGGACTGACTAAACTCCCATCCCCTTATTTCCCCGTCACCTGGGACCACAGTGTATTACTTCAGGTGACGAGAATATCCCCTTTTCTATCCGGTACTCAGAGCGGCGTTTACCATTTCTCTTTCATGGGATGTCTTCCCCTGGAGAATGGATTTTAGGAAGGCAGCGACCTTATGCCATCCCTTTCCACTCTCCAGCATGATCAGGACCACGGTCTCTCTGTTAAAAACAGCTGCAAAATCTTGGCAAAGCCTGTTCCTATGTTCTGCCCATCTCGGACAGTAGAACACAGTGTGCTCCGCTGTATCCTCCTCAGAGCAGAACCAGCAGACACCATCTTCCTTTTTCCCAATACGGGATAAAAAGGAGCAGAAGCACCCGTGTCCGCTTAGGAATTGGGTGATATAAAAATCCACCTCGCCGTGCCTCCTGTCGAGCCACGCTCCCAAGTTTGGGATCAGGATTCTCGTCCAGGCTGCCTTGTCTGCCCCCGGCTGCTCCCAGTTCTGGATCCAACTCTTTCGGGCAGCTTCCTCAGATTCTTGTTTTTTCATCCCCCCTTCGAAGACTCGGCTACGATGCTCTGCCATAAGGTGGATAGGCATCACCCCGGAAATCACCTGTAAGGCCTCTATAGAGACTGTACGATAAGCGCTGCATACCCTAAGTAGGATTTTCCTTTGTTGCACTTCCAGCATAGCTCGGTACGATTTGTATTGTAGGCTTTTACACCATACAGGAGCAGCATACAGCAGTATGGAATGTACTACTACTGCTAGAAGTCTTCTTTTGCTAGCTCTTGGGCCCTTGATGTTAGACATTAGTCCACAAAGAGCCTTCGTTGCCTTTTCCGCTTTTTTAGCCACCCGTGTCACATGATGTTTCATGCTCATGTTCCTTCCGAAGGCCACTCCCAGGTACACAACTGCTTCTTTCGAATGGATGCGAGTTCCTCCTATTTCAAGTGTGAGATTAGTGAGCCTCCTACCTCCATATAGTATAAGGAGCTCGGTCTTATCCTCCGCCAGTTCTAAACGTTTTCTCTTTATTTCCGAATGTATCCGTTCTACCGCTGTCTGTGCCTTAACTTCCAGCATCTCTACGGTTTTCGGGAAGGCATGCTTAATAATCACTCGGTCAACCTGACCCCCAGAAAATACCTTTGATGATTTTATTGAGATATTATGGTATTGTTATGATTAAAGAGATTTTTTTAATTTCCTCTAGTAATTAATTATATTATTTATTTTAAAATCCACGAATAAATAATTTATTAAAAATGTTTTATTATATTACAATTAAAGTAGTTGTTTCACCATATGGGTTTTCTTAGGATTTTTTTGAAATTTAAACAGATTATTATTTAAATACTTATGCATCGATTGGTGGCAAAACGAAATTTCTGAACAATATAGTTCCGGAGATATTAAATTCCAAAGATTGAGTTTTTCAGACTCTTATACATTGCACTAAACGGGATATTTACATACATATTTAATTATAATTAATAAACTCTTCTTACCATTGTTATAACCATTGTTATAAAAAACTAAACCAACATTAAAGAATAACTAATATATTTTTTAAGAAAATTTTAATTCATAATTACACCACAGTTTCTGAGATAATAATTAATAAATAATGAAAAATGTATAATGAAAAATTTACACTAAAAACAAGCTGGCAATAACGCATTTATTCAACCTAAAAAGTGGGTTAAGCACGGGATTGGCTAGTAGTAGTAGTACATAAACATCAAAAAGTTTCGGGCTTATGAATTATGAATCCTTATTGTCTGTTCTACTCTAGCATTAACTTTTTTTAATGATATTGTGAGAAGGAAATACACCAGAAGGTCCATCCCTTAAAGGCCTGTATGAGCTGGACCCTCCATCGTGAAAAGAACAGAGTGGGAGATAAATTTGACCTAATTTATCGCACGGAGAATTTACCACTGCTCGAAGCCCCTAAAAACTTAGTAAATTGGATTGTATCTAACTTTCTGAGATTTGGTTCGTGATCCCGGCTTCTTTCCTTCTACTCTGTTCTTTTCACGATGGAGGGGCCATCCAATACAGGCCTTTAGGAATGCATCTTCTGGTGTATCTCCTTCTCACATCAATATCATTAAAGAAAGAGTAGAATGGAAAGAAGTCGGGATCACGAGCCAAATCTCAGAAAGTTAGATACAATACAATATCCAATTTACTAAGTTTTTAGGGGCTTCGAGCAGTGGTAAATTTTCCAATCGATAAATGAGGTTTTTAAATTTATCTCCCACTTAATTTTTGCTAGTATTGTCGCGAAACAACTACCTTAAGAAATTGAAATTAATCAATATAAGATGAAATTGAAAGTTTTTTTAGCCTAGGTTAGCAGAATTTTTATATATTGAAGGAAACAATAAAAGAGTGTGTCTTCTGCTGGAATTACAAATTTTATTTATAACGAGACTATAGTTTCTCTCCAATCAAACATTAATTCCTGTAAATCAATTGTAATAGACTGATGAAGAGGGCAAAGCCCTCGAAACTATAGTATCGTTATAAATAAAATTTATAATTGCAGCAGAAGACATACTCTTTTATTGTCTCATTCAACAATATAAGATAATTAAATGAAAAAAATACATTTTGAATAATTATATTATTTAAATTTTTAAATTTATTAGTAGTGCAGCACTAACCAGAGCTGATTATGGTTTCTCAGTACCCCCAGGATAACTACTGTATCAGTGTATTCTACTTGTGAAAAAACTCAAAAAATTAAATATTTAAATAAAAATTTAATAATATATTTATTTGTCCCCCCCAATTCCTGAAAATTTTTCTACCGACATCCCTTGTAGTACATGTCTAAAGAAAAGTAAAAGTGCGATCGGTCTAGAATCGATGGAGCTACTCGATAAGGCGAAACGCTAGGATAAAATAATAATAAGAAACTTGAACTTTGCTTATGGTGGTAAAATCTTCAAGATTGGATGAAATTAATCAAATTAAATTATTTTGATTATAAATGTGAATAGTGAGTTGATCTTGGCAGGGGGATGATGGGATGGCGGTGTCGATTTAAATATCGCTAATCAATAGCGGGTTTGTCGGGCCAAGGCGCGGGTGGTTTTGCAGGGGGTGGTTGTCCCCCCGGGACTTGCCCGGCCCTAGTGCAGTTCCGTGTCCCGCATTAGTCTTGATAATGCCGTGACGGCTGCGATGGCTGCGCCCTCTCCCTTCGCCTTTTGCCTTCTGCCTTTTTCCCTTCACAACTTTTCAATCCGTTCTAGCGCCAAGCCTCCAGGGAGCCGACGATGACCCGCAGGCTTCCATGTCTGGACAACTCGCCTTCCAACCACGGATTTCAACAAAAAACAAACAAACAAAAAAATCTCATCGCTCAAATAAAAGCCACGATTGATTTTGCACTAGAAACTTATTTCGCCTTTCAATTTATTATTATTATTATTTATAATAATAATAATCTCTCTAAAAGAGTTTCAAGTTTTTATTTGACTAGCTACTACCATATACGTGTCTGTTAAGCAAATTATTCTGTGTAGAAAAAATCAAATTCTTTACGTTTTCCCACATCCGAAAAGAGTTTATTTTTATGCAAAGGAATCAATGTGGTTGTCCTCTGCTTGATGAAAATAAACATAGGTACATATATATATATATATATGAGGCATTCCATGCCAAATCGACCACTTTTGATCCCGACCCCTTTCATTTTGGCTGAAACTTTTTTCTACCCTATGGAAAATATTTTAAAGAATTTTTATAAATATTTCTACTCAACCAAAAAAAAGTTAAATTGAAAGTTTTTGCCGAGAGTAGCAGAATTTTTATATATTGAAGGAGACAATAAAAGAGTGTGTCTTCTGCTGAAATAAATAAAATGTATAATTCCAGCAGAAGATACACTCGTTTATTGTCTCCTTCAAAAAAAGTTATTAATTTTTTAAAAAAATGGTGTTTTTTCTTTCAAACGCTCATCGCTATTTCAAAAATTGATTAATCGGGACATGTTTTTTTTTATATTTTCGTTTTTAAATGTGCTTATCAGAAAAAAATACAAAAAAAATATTCAATAAGATTTTTCAGTTTTTCTGAAAAAATCATTGATTTTTTGAAGTTTAACATTTTTGAAAATAATTTTTTTTTTCATAAAAAAACTTTGATTTATTCTGCGTAGAATGCGGCAAACCCCATGTTGGTCCGGACTTTTCTTTCTATTTTTTTTTGTTTAATTGAAAAATATTTTTCTTATTTTTTCGCAATCCAACATTGTTTTTATTATAATAAAATTTATCTTAATAAATATATCCATAATATTTTATGCTTTGTTTATAATCTTAACTTGATTCATAATTACGATAATTACAGGAATAATTGAGTGAATAATCATTAAAATTTTTAATATAAATAATAAACGATATATGGGGTCGGGTTGGCCGAGGGGATAGCTTACCAGCCTGCTAATCAAGTGGACCCGGGTTCGAGTCCAACTCGCGGCAACCGGCTAAAATCTGATCCCTAGATAGAAGACAAAATTTAAAAATATAATAGTATCGTAAATTGGCTGATGGCTAGAAAGGCCGAAAAGTCAAAAAAAAAATAATAATAAATAAACGATTTATTTACTTTCTCTTTCCCGTTTAAACAATTTACAAACTCTATATTATATTTAATTAGAGTAATTTCCCACAAAAAGACAACCATCTGTATTAGTTATCACATTATGCAATTATTGCTGAGTTCCTGCAATGGTTTTTGTTTTTGAAAATCGGCCAGTTAGGCCATTCACGACTTTATTATAATCCTCTTCAGGTGAAAACTTAATTGTTATATTTGGAATATTATTTGGTACAGAAGCCCATGTATACAGCCCTTAAGGTGGGGTGATTTGTTTGTTTTTTGTGATGTTGAATTGAGAAAAAAAATAAGAAAAATATTTTAAAGTCCGACGGTTGATTAGAAAAATTTGAAAAAATTCTGAAAAATGTTTTCGATAGGGTAGAAAAAGATAAAAAGTTTCAGTCGAATCGAAAGTGGTCGATTTGTCATGGAATGTCCTATATATATATATATATATTATATATATATATATATATATTATATATATATATATATATATATATATATATATATCGAGTAAGCGTGCGGTCCGTGGATGCTGTGGATGAGGTGAATCCCTAAAATTTCAAACATTTAGAGTATTTTCATAAATTCAGGAGGATCTTTAAATATTTCTTTAAACTATTTCTATTAAAAACATTTTTTGTTTTGAAAAGTGCTTATACCTATTGGTTCTCGAAATGAAATAAAATTGTCTCATAGTTTCAAGAGGCAATTAAAATGAATGATTTTTGCGAAAAGGGTACGAATAGAAGGTTTGAATTAGCTGCCTGGTATATCTTCCAGATCAAGCATGTCAAAAACAAGTCCAGTCAAGTTTTAGTCGAATTAAAATTGTTCTCGCTGAGGAACTATTAAAATAGAAATAACAGAAAAAAAGGAATAAATAAAGATGATTTGGGAAACTTGGACTAATCCATTTCTAAGAACTCTCAATATATAAGATCGGAAATAACTAAAAGGGAACTGTGGATTACAAATAAATGAATTACAAGAAATTTAGAAAAAACTAGAAATAACTATAAGAAAGAAAATTAATAATATCCCAATTTCTTTTCATTAGTTTATTTTCAGTAATTTATAGTTATTATTATTTATTTTTTAAATTAATGTTTTTAAAAATCACTTGCCTCTAAGGAAGAGGCGGGGCAGATGCCTATAATTCACCAAAATCAAAGAGAGTATCTACTCTTATTGTTTGAACTTTCTCGGTTCAAGTCTTATATATAATTTCTTTGTGATTTATTGATTTTGATGAATGGATTGTTGAATGTAGATACAAATGAGAGATGTATTGATTATCAAAAACAAATAATTAGTTTTAGATTTAAATTTTTTTTCAAACTATCCTCAATGCAAATTTTTTAAATAATTTATACCTAGTTTATTATTATATCTAACCACTTTATTAATAAAAATAAAGATTCTATACTGTTGTATATTTTCCAAATTATTGACTCTTCAGGCTATCCTGTATGTTATTCATAGATTCTCTTAGAGGCAATACTTTTTTCAGAATAAGCAAAAACGCCCTTAATTTTCTGGTCCGTCGTAGAAGAGTCTCTGCTTTTTCCCTTTATCCAAGCTTAGTTTTATAGATATACAGTGAGTACCAAATTATTATTCATTTGAAGGCCAAATTATTATACTCATTTGAAAAATTATAACTTTCGTTCTTTTTTAAGGGTTTAGGTTACTATTAAACTCATAATATCGTTTCATTGTTATCTTTATAGGTTTATTAGCTTATGACAATACAAATTCAATAATACAAATAGGTACAATTCAAAATACATTTTCAATATTTTTTAGTAAATCCTCCATTTCAAGCAATCGCATTTCGTATGCGCTGCGGCATGCTGACAATGCATTTTTTGACTATTTCTTGAAGTGCATATGTATTGTGCCATGCTTTTAAATATTTTTTCTATCAAGTCCTTTTGGTTAGTTATTATTTTGTATTTGCAAATTTCTTTTTTTAGGGCCCTCCTTACATTTTCGATCGGGTTGAGGTCTGGCGATTTTTCAAGCCTGTCTAAAAGGGTTATTTGACTAGATTACTACTAGATTTTTAGAAAAGTTTGAATAATATAAATTTACCTGATAAAAATCATTTGAATATAATAATTTGGCCACTCACTGTAATACCATGTCGTTTGTTCAGATGAATTAAAATCAATAATCCCCCATAAATCCTCATTTGGGAAAAACAAGCAGCCATTCGAAATTAAATTATACCTATACTAAGCGAACAAACACATTCGCCTACTCGTTTATACCTATAACTTATAGAGGACATGGAGGATCCCCCATTCGTCTTTCCGCGTCATAA
Source organism: Forficula auricularia (assembly GCA_024734495.1). Taxonomy (NCBI): domain Eukaryota; kingdom Metazoa; phylum Arthropoda; class Insecta; order Dermaptera; family Forficulidae; genus Forficula; species Forficula auricularia. The sequence goes on from JALMQS010000102.1 coordinate 1,694,291, forward strand.
AATCTTCAGTCTTTCAAGACACGCAACCACAGGAGGAATTTATTTCTATTTATGGTACTTCTTCTTTTGCCGATGCAAGAGTCCATTCCATACTAAAGTGGTTGTATCTTTTTGGTACAGCAACTTCTTGATCCAAATCACTATATATGTTTAATATAAATAAAACAATCTTACGATATATACATTTAAAATCCATTTTTTATAGATATATTAGTATAAAAGAATTGTATTTATTTATATTTATAAGACAATAAAAAAGTTTCAATATACTATCTGTTTAGGTACATAATTCTAAAGTAAAGTCTTTACTTTTTGAATTTTTCTTGATTTTATATTTGTTTTTCCGTTTTTGTTTTGTATTATATTAATATTTATGTAATTGAATTGGCCGAAAATTGTACTACATTAAAGGGGCTAGATGGCCCTACAGATACAATGTTTTTTAATAAATGAAATAAATAAAGTCGATCTCGGAAACAATGAATAGTGTATACTCCAATTGCAACATTTAAATTCCAAACTCTCTTCTCTTTCTTTCAGATGAATATAAAAAAATAGACAATAAAATAAATATTAAGTATAAAAACAACCCTGACCTGAATCCTATTCTCTTTTCCCGCCTATTCTATTTAAACAATAACGCTTAATGAAAGCTGCGAAAAAGCTATTTTATTTAGCTTGCATGTGGGTGTGTAGGGACGTGTGTGGGTGTTTGTGTGTCTGTGTTTGGGGCGCTTCGGGGCGTGGGCCAGCAATTAAGGGCCCATCAGCCCCGCGACCCCTCGCCACGTGGCTTGTTCAATAACAGACCGACATCTTCCCATTAGCAAGGATGATTAGCAAAAAAATACTCGCCTAGTGAAAGAACTCTAACCTTCCTTCTCATCACTAAAACTAAAACGTCATTTGCAAAAGGCTTGGGGTGTGTGTGGATTATTTACTTTATATTATTTGCTATAGACTCACACACATTTATTCCTTTGTGTTTAATAATGGGATAATTGCGAGTCTATTTTAGAAAATGGGTTCACTAGATGCGTCAGGGAATTTTTATTGACTCTATAGTAATAGTATGTATTTACGTTTTTGTTAGAATCTAAGATCCGGTTGCACAATGAACTAAATATACTTATTAATTACATGTTCTTGATTCTCTTCATTTTTTTAATGTGTAGATCAGACTAACACATTCATAATATAAAATTAATTTACCTACAACTAAAATATTAGGAGTTTTCTAATAATGCTAGAATAAAAGAGGTTGTGAAATATATTTTACTAAAGTCTAAATATAGAAATGGAAAATGAGTCTTGTAAAATAGAAAAAAATTATTCTCAAGCATGATTTTCTTCTTCATGTCTGGATTTTGATTAAACTAAGATAACTTAATAATAAAGATAAAAGTAATATAAATATTTATATGCAATATTTATTTACTTTTATCTTTATTAAAGATGTTTCACCTTGCACCAACACCACAATCTCGACTAATTAATAACTTAACAATAGGTTCCACCATTCGGTGAAAGTTCTCATTTAAAAGCATTGGTTAAGCACACAAAGGCGGAAATTTTGTCTTGTGTGAACTAAAACTTAATCTTGGACTTCATAGATATGTATGGGTTCAAAATAATACAAATTCATAAATCTCAAGTCCAGAAAAAGGTGTAAGCTTACTTTTTTTAAAGTGATTTGTGTGTGTTGCATTAGGATGATGCAGTCCCTGTTATCCGAGTTGGACACATGTATCATGAAAAGAAGAAGGTAAATAGTAAGAACTTTTAGGGATTGGGTCGAAGGTGAAAGTAACTGTGGATCCGGGTATTGAAAGATTAAATGTTTTTAAGGCCGCTGGAAAAAGAAGAGAGTTCCAATCTCTAGAAGTCAAGTGAATAAGTAGTGCTGACTCTGGGTTGCTCACTGGGCTGGGAGAGTCTTGCTCATTTAAATCTTGCTATATACCTGTATTCTTTCTGTTTCTCATTTAAATGTTACTATATGTATGTATTCTTTCTGTTTGCTCATTTAAATGTTATATAGGTTATGTCCCTGTATTCTTTCTGTTTCTCATTTAAATGTTACTATATGTATGTATTCTTTCTGTTTGCTCATTTAAATGTATATATATATATATGTTTGCTTACTAGACATTATACTTATTTGTATATATATTCTTTCTGTTTCTGCTCTACGAGCTAGCCACCTCAGAGCATTGTTTTAAATAAATAAATAAATAAATAAATGAGTTGGTTCGATGTCTATCTAATCGTGTGTTTTTAAAATCATGTGTTTCACAAAAATGAAGCTATAGAGGGTGATTATTGATTTTATTTGGCAAAAACAAATCTATAAATAAAGAAAGGAGCAGAGACGGTTCTTTGTTGGGTCAGGGAATCAAGTGACATAAATAAGGAAGGATATTCTATTAGTCTATTGTTTTATAGCCTGTTTCTGAACCGCATTCTGGGTGGTATCCAAGGAGAAATTATGGTAGGGAGATACGAAAATGACTGACAAGGTTCTGAGAGGACTGAGCTAAATAAAAACATGTAATAAAAGTAAAATAAATTAAATTGAAAGTTTTTGCCGAGAGTAGCAGAATTTTTATATATTGAAGGAGACAATAAAAGAGTGTGTCTTCTGCTGGAATTATAAATTTTTATTTATAACGAGACTATAGTTTGGAGGGCTTTGCCTCTTCATCAGTCTATTACAATGTATTCACAGGAATTAATTTATTAATATTATTAATTAATTCCTGTGAATACATTGTAATTGGTGAAGAAGCAAAGCCCTCGAAACTATAGTCTCGTATAAATAAATAAATTTATAATTCCAGCAGAAGACACACTCTTTTATTGTCTCCTTCAGTAAAATAAATTGACACGTTCTGATGTGGTCATCCACTTGACTTTACCATACACTTCTGGTTGAGTTTGGTCCAAGGGGCTAGATTTTCATTTTTTGACCTCGCCCCACATTTTTGGCGGTTTGTTTTTGCATTTTTAGTGTTCTGGGGGCCCAGTGATATGTATACAAAATTTGGTTGGAGTTTGCTCAAATGGCCTAGATATTTTTTGACCCCCCCCCCCCAATATTGGCTCCAAATAAAAAATATTTTCATTATTTTAGGTCCATTTTATAGTATATTTCATTTTGGTTGTCTTTTTAGTTTGAAAATATTATAATTTTAAATTTTAACTTCCCCTGCCCTCCTTAATTTTGGGTCGGTATGCACCAAAATCTGATCAGCTCTTAACCTCAATGCACCAAAACTACGTGTGAAATTTGGTTTTGATATTCACACTAGATTTTGAGCTAGCTCGTCGACAAAAATTTGGTAACGCACAGACTAATAGAATAACACACTAACGAGTAACAGACATTTTGATAAAACAATTATTATCTCGAAAAATATAATTTTTCTCGATGTTCACTCATAAGGGCTTTTTTGTAGACCGAAATGCCTGGTTTTGTCCAATTTTTAATCAAAATAGTTTTAGGAGTTTTTCGAAAAAAAGAAGCAACAAAAACACTTTTTTTCATGCACGATTACAATACTTGACATACCCTGTATGGTAAAGTAAAAATGGCGGAAGTGATTGGAAAGTTTTTATTGTGATGGGACAAAAGAGATCTAGAGAAAGCTCATTAGAGATCAAAACCAAATTGTGTTTGAATTTTCGATTTGATCGGGCCTTGAAGCGACGAAGCGCCCTTAAAGAAGAGTTGCAGGTTATATATAAGTTGCAGCGCATTAAGGAAGACTGGGGCAAGAAACGGAGACATCAATCTCCATTAGGCTAATGGTTAGCCTAACCGGTGTTCCCCACCCGGCTAATTGCACTAAACTCCGCACCCAGCACCATGGATAACCACGCTGCATAAAACCAATCAATAAATAGACGCGGAGCGTATGCCATTAAAATCAACCTTGAGAATGCACACGCAAAGATAGACAGAACAGAGAAATGGACCAATTCGCTATCAGGAATTGAGCCAGGGCGATAAATCAAGCGAGAGAGAGAGATTTTTATATCTTGGATTTGCTTGGCGGCGGTAAGCCCTTTTTGGATTTGAATCGTTCGTTTAATATTATCTGAGGAGAGGAAGGAATCTGTGCCACAGAGGACAGTCACAACAAAGCTTAGAATCAAAGAATACTCATTTGAGCAAATAATTAATATTGTGCCAATTCAAGGGGTAGACAAAATAATTTTTACCCTCGATAGTAGTTTTGTTAAGAAGCTAGATATATATGTTTTAACTATCTAAAAGCAGCATCTAAATATAGTTTTCAGTATCTAGTTTCGTATCTAGATTTCCACGAAAAATTTGTATCTATATTTGTATCTAAGTACAATTTTAAGCAATATCTATTTGCAATAAGCCGACCAAGTAGGAGAATTCTGTAGCAAATTGAAAGCTTTTTGCCGAGAGTAGCGGGAATTTTTGTTTATCGGAGGAGACAATAAAGAGTGCAGTCTTCAGCTGGAATTATAAATTTTATTTATAACGGGACTATAGTTTCGAGAGCTTTGCCATCTTCATCAGTCTATTACAATTGATTCACAGGAATTAATGTATACTTTAATACATGCATTAACTCCTGTGAATCAATTGTAATAGACTGATAGAGGAAAAGCTCTCGAAACTATAGTCTCGTTATAAATAAAATTTATAATTCCAGCAGAAGACACACTATTTTATTGTCTCCTTCAAGAAATCCTGTAACTTATTTCATCCAAAATACAAAGAGAAACAAAGAGGTTGTCCTCTGCTTGATGCAAATAACCATACACACATATATATCGAGATGATATATCTGTATATATACAGAGTGTCCCAAAGAAGTCAAGGATCAAACGTGAACACGAGATAGGTGAGTTTTTTAATTTTTAAATAAAACTCTTTTTAGTTTTCGAGTTATGGGCATTTTTTTGAAAACGGTGAAAATCGCTACCCACTGCTCTAAATATTTTGAATGCTGTGGCTACGAATTTTCATATTTTATAATTCTAATTTTTGTTACGGAATCCTGAATAATACTGCTATCGATCACAAAACAGAAAATAACTAAAGTATTATACTTTTTTGAAAAAAAATATTTTTGTCAGATTCATGTGTCAAAAAATTTTAATCAACTAATTTTGACTCTTGATATCTTAAAAAAAAAACTGTGTCAAACAATAATGGCAAATTATCTAAAAAATTGACGCATTTAATCAAGATTTCAAAATGGTATAAAACATTCCACTTTTTTAAAAAACAAAAAATAATATTTGCATTTTTATGCGAAAGAAACTAATTTCAAAACACAATTCGTAATTGGCTAAAGGGTAGAATTTAACATGAAAACTAATTTAATTTATTAAAATATTTTTATTCAATTAAAGATTTTTGAAAAAAATCTTAAATAGTTGAATAAAATATTTATTTATTTATTTATTCAATTAAAGTAAATGTTCAAAATGTCCGCCAAGAGCACGAATGCACATTTTACATCGTCTAAGAAAGGACAGCCTCACACGAGTCTTGCATTTCTTCGACAAGTTATTTCTTCTTTTGCATCAGAGATTCTTTGTTTAAGTTGGGCTAGGTTATCTATTCGCTTTGAATAAACTTTTTCTTTTACTCGTGAGGCGGTCCTTTCTTAGACGATGTAAAATGTGCATTCGTG
>JALMQS010000102.1:1700071-1729700 GCA_024734495.1 Forficula auricularia
GACCCGCCCTATATGTCATACTATTAAAAGAATAAAAATTTAATAGAGAACCCCTCATCGCCCTATAAGTGATGTCATTTATAGTCTTTTGGGTTATACCCAGGGCATGCCATCGCTTTATGCCACCACACTCCTTTCCATGAGAGTGTGATGGCCTCGACTCTTAAGAAGCCCGCCCGACGCCAAATCGCTCCGCAATGTTGCTCAACAGAGTGGAGTTGCCCCTATATTTTTCAATTTTGTCTACTGCATCAGATAACCAAGTACACTTATGGTATAATGTTGGAAAATATTGTAAAATCGTTGCTATCACTGAAAGGAGAGACAATTGGGAACCGAGTTATACTCACCCATCAATAACTATTCAATACCCCAAAGAAGGAGAGAAAAAAAGTCTCGAAACTTCGGAAATTAAATAAAATTCAAAAAATTTATGTACTGCCTTTCATTATAACCTATTTATTTTAAATTGAAAGTTTTTGTGCCGAGAGTAGCAGAATTTTTATATATTGAAGGAGACAAAATATTAAATATTTCATAAATTAATTCCTGTGAATCAATTGTAATAGACTGATGAAGAGGGCAAAGCCCTCAAAACTATAGTCTCGTTATAAATCAATAAAATTTATAATTCCAGCAGAAGACACACTCTTTTATTGTCTCCTTCACTATTTATTTTACTTAATGAAGAATGTACACTTGGGATTTCTCTATTGTAATGAAAATAAAACTAGCATACATACTTAGTACCTAACATGATATTCTATAATAATAAAGAATATAAATAAATCATTTGATTGAAAATTTGAAAATAGCTTTTCTATTAACTTTTACATATATCAAAAAAGATATGGAAGTCTTTTATTCCATTCTTAATTAAAATTGATATTTTTATTATTAATAATAATAATTTTAGCTTTAAATTTAGATTCAGAGTGTCATAATAAAAGATTCTGTAACTGTGACTATAAGGCAATATCAATTTAATTTATCTATTAAGTTATTATCCCCTTTATATTAAAGGTAAATTTTATTCTATCTAATTTTAAAACAAATTAACAGCAACAGATGTGAGTTATCCTTAGAAATTGAAATTTTTAGAAAATAAAATGAGAGAGATAGTATTGTGCTTAATCTGAGATTTTATAGATTTTATTTCTTTTTACCCGTGAAAAGATCTATTGTCCCCTCAAACATCAAATCTAAGGGCTAAAAAAATTTCCGAGCCAATAGCAATCCTCCGAGACGAGTGCAGCTGATAACCAGCTAGTAATTTCAGTCAAAGATATTATAACATATTCGTCAAAGCTGAATGAAATTTAATAGTTAATTATATATGTTTGATAGGATTCTCTCGAAGGATCGCCAATGGTCTGAATGGCTTTTTTGCACTTGGTTTCAATTCCTTAGGTGGCAACAGCTTAAGAGTTTTTTTTAAGAAGTCTGGATGAAGAATACTAGCAAGATGAGCAAAATATCTTTAATATGTCATGGCATATATTTTGGTCTTGTCTGAGTTCTAGCATGTAAACAAAATTATCTATCACATTTCAGTTTAAGCAGAGGACAATTTATTATCAATTCCACTAACTTCGTTAAATATATACAATTATTTCGATTAATGAGGTATTTATCAATTAAAAAATATATATATATTTATAAATTTAAGCCTCTATTGTTCGAAGGGGTAGATAGCAGCAATCCAAACCAGGGACATGAGTTCCTCACATAATATATTAGTACATGGAGGCACCGAGCGATGCTCGGTAACCCCTGACCCCCCACCCCCCTCCCGAAACCAGACACCCCGCCCCCAACACTGCACCCCTACTCCGCCCCACCCCACCCCAACCACCCCTCCCACCCCCGGACCCCCCACAACTGCACCCCATCTCCTGCACCCCCCACATCCATCCCCATCCCGACCCAATTTTTGCATTTCTATCTTTCTAATGGTCCACATATTATGTGTATATTTGTTTACTCGTACACCAATTTGCCCACATTCTTTCATATTGATAAACATTAATACATAAGAAAATAATAATAAAAAAAATAATCGTATAGGATCTGAAATAAAAACATAAAATTAAAAAAAATGTGTGCGTCTCGGGACGTGCGACAGAAGTGATAACTTTCACCAACCAAGTATTTTTTTATGAAGACAATTGCAAGAATAATTGCCCTGAGAAAAGAGAATTGAATATTTAATTTTAATTAGAAGAGTGGGGGGGGGGGGCGGCAAAGAAAAAATTATTAATAAATTTAATGTTTCTGGATTTAAAATTAATTGTTGTCTTTCTTTCAGCTTAATTCAATTATACATATTTCAAATTTGCCGCGCCGCAATATATCCAATAAATTCTATTTAATAAATACATAGCTATATATAATATATTCAATTATTTCCACACTTATAATAAAGTCTAATTCAAAAATATTCATTTTAGTAAAAGTAAAAAGCAAAGAATTTTACAATAGTTCTTTGGTCCAGTGGTAGAGTGTCTGCCTCTGATGCAAGAGGTCTCAGGTTCTAATATGACATCCGGCGAATCATTTTTTTTATTGAGATTTTCATCTATCAATAATTACTTTAATTAAGAAAAAATCAATTAAGATGAATTTTGATGAGGTCCAGACCTAGCCAGATCGTTTTTTCATCCTCAAAACTTGTTAATAGATTTTGTTTCATCAAAATAGATAGGGCCGTTTTCAAAATAGAACCAAGATACAAATATATAAATAAATAAATATATATATAAATATACAATTTTTGCTCGTTTAATAAGAGTAGATTTCAACACAATATATATATCATATATGTATCATACTAGTATTATTAGTTACAAATTTAACCGACAATAATCTGACCCTTAAGCTAATTTTAACATACATACAGATTTACTTCATAAAGAATCTTTTAAATTATGAATGTTACAGATTTGACTAATAGTCAAATTACTTCATTAAATAAATTCCGATTGTCCTGACTTTTCTTTGTTTTTAAAAAATTTCTTAAAAATTCTGGAAGAATGTTAATCAAAAATTTACTTGCAAACAAGATATTGATGCCGAAAAACTCAGCTTTTTTAGGCCTTAGAGCTGTATTGTCACTTAAATTGTTATTATCAAAAATTTGTCATATGTTTTTGGGAAATTTTGAAAAAAAAAATAGCTATTATCACCAATTTTCGGCTTGTTTATAAAATACTTGACCATATTAAACAGGGCCGGATCTTGAATCTTGCGAACTATGCTACCACAGAATAAACCAAATGAAGGCTGGCGGAAAATAGGGAAAGATATTTTTTTGTTTTATTAGAGAAAATGTTACTATTCACTACATCAATAAGGCCATATTGCACTTAAAGTACTATCCTGAAGAAATTTATGGTGATGTGTATAAAACCTCCTAAAAATTAAAGTTTTCGCCAGAAATATATTGCTTTAGGAATTGCTCAAAACCTGCACAGCTTCAACCAACCAAGAAACTGGTTGTGTATTCACCTGGCATGAGATACTGTTTAAAATAAACACAGTTAGTAAAATGCTACAAAAAGTCTCATTTGATCTACATAGTTCAATGAATCTCATCAAAAGTATCCAAAGATTTCTTGAAAACATGACGTCTAATGATGAAGTCAATAGTGTTATTACAGAAGCAACAGAGACCTTGCAGACAAAGTTAAAGTCAGTGCTGAATTTGAAAAAGAAATTCAAGTCCGCCCAAGGAACATGCAAAGCAATTCTCTTGTGAAAGTGAGGATGCACCTATTGGGGCAGAGAAAAGATCTTTCAAAGTCAATTATTTTTATTTTGCTGTGCTTGACAAAGCGTTGAAATCACTTTAAAGAACATTCCAGCTCGAGGAAAACCACCGCAAAAGCTGTGAATTTCTAAATCACATAGACAACCTGCGAAAATGAGATAAAGAGGAATTGAAGAAACCATGTGCTAATCTTGAAACTGTTTTGAATGATATGAAGAGAAACGTGACATTGATGGAAATGGTTTCTTCAACGATCTCCAAATATTTGCACCTGTATCTAACTCCGGTACCTCTCGGGCCAATGCCATGTCTTTAATCATAAAAAATACCTATGAACTCATTTCCTAGCATTTTTGTAAGTTTAAAAATACTTTTCACTCTTCAATTGACAGTGCCCAGTTGTGTGATGAGTTTTTCAAAATTAAAACTAATAAAGACTTATTTATTTAAAATCAAACATATCTGAACAGGTTTTGATGGCCATTCAAAATTAATAGGTACGGATGCAATAATAAGGGATTTTGCCATAAAAGTCTCTTTATAACATGAATTTTTGAGTAACAACTAAAACAAGAGGTTTTACTAATAAATAATTAACATAATTATATCACTAAGAAATATTATGTAAATATGTTTTTATAGAAACATACCAGCATATCTTTTTAGAAGAAATTTGCAAATGTAATGATTATTCGAAGAATTTTTGGTCATTAGTGCATTATAATATACTACATGTTTATTATGATTGAGGTGGGGGGGGGGGGGGCAAATTATGTTCGCTTATACTTAAAAAATGTCTAGTTATGGCCCTGATCGGTGTCCAACCTTTTGGGTTACATGGGCCAATTTCGAAGAACAAAAATTGTCTCGAACCGAGGATAAAATATTATAATTGATATTCAAAAAATTTAGTTAATAATGTAGAAATAAGAGCTTTATTATTTTTTTAGCTCATAGTGAGCTTCTAAATTTTATACTTGAAAATAGCTTCTCTTATATGTAAATACATACCTACGCCTACATATTTACAAAAAGTGATATTATGTATTAGTATTTGTTTATATTTTTTCCTGGATAGATAATTTATATAAAATTCTAATAAAGAGACAATATTCGATTTTTCATTCAGATCTCGGTATCTAATTGTTGTTCTAGAACATTCAATCAGAAAGATTGCAAGTAGAAAAATTTTTCTAATGAAAATGGAGTCGAAAATAGAACAATATTTTTACTTTTATTTTTCGAAAACTTTACAGTAGATTTTCAGATTTCTTATATACCTATAGATAATTAATATAAAATTCTAATAAAGAGACAATATTCGATTTTTCATTCAGATCTCGGTATCTAATAGTTGTTCTAGAACATTCAATCAGAAAGATTGCAAGTAGAAAAATTTTTCTAACGAAAATGGAGTCGAAAATAGAACAATATTTTTACTTTTATTTTTCGAAAACTTTACAGTAGATTTTCAGATTTCTTATTTTAGAGAAAAAAATTATCAGGCCAAATTGTTATATGTTTTCCAGTATCTACATATAAATCTCACTGTTTTAAGAAATTTTATGACTTTATATTGGGCGACGGGTCGAGCAGCCCTGGTTTAAATCGTATGGGATTACCATAAATGGATATGAGGAATGATAATTTATTTTTTAAAATGGTCACGGATATATTAATCCCTGACTATCCATTATCTATTGACATGTAAGAACGTACAAATATCTAAAAGACAATTCCTGACAAGTTTTAGTCCAGGAGAGAAATTATCAATTAAGGTAGTTGTTTCGCGACAATACTAGCAAAAGTTAATGCTAGAGTATATAATATACAACAGACAATAAGGATTCATAATTCATAAGCCCAAAACTTTTTGCTGTTTATGTACCACTACTAGCCAATCTCGTGCTCGTTTGACAAATCTGGCAACATTGTCCGAGATTGAATATTTTTATCATAGAAATCACAGATAAAATACATTTTAAAGGTCGGTTTATTAAACAAAAAGTTCTTAATAAGCGATTGATAGCTGTTGCGACAATGGCTGAAGCGAAAAAACGTCAAAAAAAGTACTAAAGTTAATCCACTTTTCAGGTTAAATTTATACGTTGTTGCCAGCTTGTTTTTAGTGTAAATTTTTCATTATACATTTTTCATTATTTATTCATTCTCAGAAACTATATTGTAACTATGAATTAAAATTTTCTTAAAAAATGTATTAGTTATTGTTAATGTTGGTTTAGTTTTTTATAACAATGGTAAGAAGAGTTTCTTAAATATAATTAAATATGTATGTAAACTTTCCGGTATCCCATATAGTGCAATGTATGAGTCTGAAAAACTCTATCTTTGGAATTTAATATCTTCGGAACTATAGATATAATGTTCATAAATTTCGTTTTGCCACCAATCGATGCAGAAGTATTTAAATAATTGTCTAAATTTCAAAAAAAATCCTAAGATATCCCATAAGGTGAAACACCTACCTTAAAAAGATCACTTTTAATTAATGAATTTTTACTAATCTATTTTAATTCAAAAAATTAGTCAACAAATCATGAATATAGTATCATGAATATAGTATGAGTCTGAAAAACTTTATCTTTGGAATTTAATAACTCTGGGGAACTATTATGTTCATAAATTTCGTTTTGCCACCAATCGATGCAGAATATTTAAATAATAATCTCTCTAAATTTCAAAAAAATCCTAGTAAAACCGATATGGTGAAACAACTACCTTAAGGGCCGGTTATATGTCGCAAAGTATATGCTTTTTACCACTAACTAAGGTAGATGGTAAATGGAGCCACTGGGATGGCCAATCAGATGACATCCACTGAATGTGCCTGATTGGCCATCCCAGTGGCTCCATTTACCATCTATTTTGGTTAGTGTTAAAAAGCATTTACTTTGCGACACACAACCGGGCCTAAGTGTGTTTGTTCTAGAAACCCCCAATTCCTGGTCTCTTAGAATGATAACTATAGACTCGGTTAGTGTTGTAGGATATAAATTGCTGAAATAAAAATATTTTAGAAAATTAAAATATTAGAAGAAGAATTTTTAAATATTCGAAACTTCATTATTTTTTTTATCTTATATAGTTGAGCTTATAATTTTACTTTTAGTGAATTTTATTCTTGAAAAAAGCTTCACGTATTGTAAAATGTACATTCATATTTCGAAAAAGGGAACAAATTTATCTCTACATATAAATCTCAATGTTTTTAAGGAAGTTTTTGATTTTATGTTGGGCCTCAATCATTGCAGTGCTGGGCCGCATGCCACGGGTTTGACAGTCCTGACGTGTAGTAAAGTAAAAACCTTCAAATTTAATCAACTCACTCATATATTGATGCCATATATTGATGCTACCTAGTTACGTTACATTCTACCGGGCCAAAAATTATCCAATGGGATAGATCTGTCTCCATCCGCCAATAGCATGGCAAGCTGCATTCTTGAGCCATGCAGAAAGCGAACTGTTTATTGCTCCCCTTTGAACTGCCACGAAATTAATTCGCGACAAATTGGTCAAAGCGCGCGCTTGAGTGCCTCCAATGATTTATTGATATACCTATATCGATATCTATCTATATATGGAACTATACAGGGCGGCTTTGATTGTATTGGAAAGCCGAACGTTAAGTTTTTATCCATTTCGAGTGGCGCTTTTTGTTAAGTGGCCAGTGGATCTCTCTCTCTCTCTCTCTAGAGAACCATTCGACAATTTTTTTTATTTTTTTTATTGAAATATTCATAACTGTTATTATATTGCAAAAATAAATAAAAAATAAACGATATTTATAGCCACTGGCTAGTATCAATGCTGCAACCAACTAAATAACAAAAAAATAAAAAAAGACTCGTTTCAATTAAGACTTTAATATTTATTAATTAATATTTTTTATTTTGGATATATATAGGTATACATATCATCCTATATCATCCTTTGCAAAAATTTTCGTTTATTTTGTTCTTTGCTGAAAACAAAGTCATATAATTTTAGAAAACGTGAAAATAATAATAATAATAATAATGATACACACCACATAACTTTATCTCACCTGGCTCCCTTAATAATGATTATTTTTAAATGTATTCATGTACATAAATATATTACAAAATTTTACATTTTTAAACATAAATAAATTTAACGAAATCATGAAAGTTGTCATGGTTAGTTTTACTTTCATATCAGAAGGGTTTAATTGAAGCAGAGTGCCAAAAAAAGCGATCTTCCCTTAGAAGCGAATTCATCTGACATATAGTATATGTTCACACTAAATATTTCACACAAAAATTTAATTTTCATTTGGAAAATTTCAAAGACTTAGTGAAATATTTAAGGAGGTTCTTTTGCGATAATCCACACAAACAGTTTTAGCCTCGTAACCACTCTATACATATGAACGGTGCTAAAATTTTAGCTTATGTTTTTTAATGTGACTGTTCTTTTTACACTACTATATTCTATTTATGAATGGATCGTTTCCAAGCCATTGATCTTTATCCCCTCCACTAAAAATAATCGCCCAAATATGTTTTTTTTATTTTTTATCAAAACTACGAGGTAAATAATTTCAATTTTTTTTAAGTTACTCCGAATATATTATTCTAGCAAATATTAGTTTTTCATCAAGATGGTGAAAGTCCTTCAATGAAAAAAAAATAAAATAATGATCATTTTCCCACCCTTTCCCAATCTATCATATGTAAAAAATTTCATTTTTAATTGCAATTATTTCATGTTTGGTGTGGTAAATCAATTCAAATTTTAACAGTGTGTTTATTATGCTTTTAATGACTTATATTCCAAGTTTCGAAGACTTCTTGAATTTTTGTATTTGTGAAAGAACTACCTTAAATAGCCTTATGATTTAAAAAAAGATTGTTGAATGCTTAAAAACTCTGGAGATCGAAATTTTACAAATGAAAATTCTTTTTCTTCTTCCTCTTTTTCCTTGACGCCATCCACTCCTGGATGTAGGCATTTTCCATCTGTTTCCATATATGCCTGCGAATAAAGATTATTATAATATATTTATAATATATTATATATTTATTTATATATTTATAATATATTATAATATAATTATATAAACTCTTATTTAGATTTCAATCTTTGATTGAAAGATTTTATATATGTGAGGGGGTCCACCTCCCAGGGTAGCTGCTTTGGATTCTTTTAAGGGAGTTCAAGACTGCTTATCTATCTTGTTGATCTTCGAAAAAATCTTTTGTATTTCTCCAGAGTGACAACTTCTGCATACCAAATATTTTAATAATGAGATTAATTTCGAATAAAAATCTTTGTTTTGATAATGTTAATAAAAAAACATTAAGATAAATTTTTTCTCACTTATAATTACACGAGAGCTTTTTTTTGCCGAAGTAAACTTGACATTTTAATGAGAATTTTGTTGCCCAAAGGCAACAAAACTCGAATTATAAAATATCAAGTCCTGTCAATTACATCTATACTTATATTGTTTTATGGTATCAATCTAGAAAGAAAAAATTCTACTATGTCTCAGTTATTTTTATCTTTATTTCAACCAATGTTGTTCTAGCCAATTGAGGTGAGTCTTATGTAATAGTAATGTTGTTTTTGTGATATTTGTGATTTTGGTTGTACCTGAATATTTAGTTGATTTGTAAAGACTCTCACCTAATTGATTTTTGCTCTTGTTTGCAGTACTTGAAAAGGTCTCGAGAGAGACGAAACGTTGTACAAAGGTTGAAGAAGAGCTTCAATAAAAAAACTTTGTCCAATAAACTGAATTTTTAATCTACTAATTATAATGGACATTAATCAACATAATTGTTTACAATGTTGGTTGTCATGTCAGTGTTGCTAGACACCGATGATGCAGGCCTACTAGAATCTTAAAGCTAGGTTCAGTTTTGTCGCTGGAAAAGTTAGGGCAAACTTTTTTCGCTGTCATAGTGACAAAAACACCGTTGCTTATGGGACTTTTAGTGTATGAATTAAATTGTCATTATAAAAAGATTTATTTAATACAAAAACGATTTCAACAAATTGAGTTACTAGTGCTTTTGTCATATTATGACGGCTGCAAATAACTTTTTATTTATACATTTATGAATAACTAATTAACTAGACTGCCAAATCTATTGAAAAATGTATCATTTGATTCATAATAATTAATAATTATTGATCTGTATAAATTTGTTGAAAATGGTATAATTTGTATAGAAGTTTTAGTTCTTTTAAAAGCTCGGTCCATTTACTTCCATGTTAAAATGACAATTTTCAATAATTTATTTCTCGGTAATGAGACAACTTCAAATTTCGGCAATAAATATTTTATGAATCACTGATTCGATGGTAAAAATTTGAGAATTTTCTTATAAAAATGATAAACAGTCCCGAACCTCCTTAAGACACTAGTTCATTTTCCAATGGGGTAAGTAAATACAACCCTTCTGACATATAATAAAATTCATCCATAAAAACTTTTATTCAGTAGATGACAATCTACGCTGATTTTCTTTATCTGCTGCATTTTGCAATTTCATATCAATTCTTATGTTTTCATCAAGAAATTTCTATTCAATTTTTGTCTATCTATATATTTTTCAATTTTGGATTTTAATTAAAGCTTGGAAAATCCGAGTCACTTGATGTGCACCAATCACGTTTGAATTATTTTTTTGAAAATAACTAAAAAAAATAAGAATCTCTTCAAATATTATTCTGATCTTCATATTTTAATATAGTTCCATTAAATAGGGGTTGAAATATGCTTGTATGTGGGCGTTGCATTGGTGTGTCTGTGTATGTGTATGAGGGTTTTTCGCTCAAGGTATATATCCGACGATCTCTCTCTCTCTCTCTCTTCCACGACACCTCCTCTCTCTCTCTCTCTTTCTTTCCCAGTTCCCCTGTTGCCCTTCGCCATGCCCTTTTTACCTTAGGCCAGCCACCCTACGCGTGCCGTGCAGCCAACCAACGTAATATAAATTCTCTTTTAGTTGCTGTGCGCTTCATAAAAAGCGGCCCCGTGCAATAACCATTATTTGAAAAGAACAGGGTAGAGGCAAGCAAGCAAGCAAGAAGGGGGGCAGAGGGGGCCAGGCATACTAGAGGGTTGCGATGCGATAAAATGGAAAAAAGAAGCCAACTAATAAGTTAAAAATAAAATAAATATTAAAGTTGCTTTTGATGGCTAACAAAAAATAAATAAATAAAAAGCAAAACAAAAATAAATAAATAAATAAATAAAAAAATCATATAATAACACATACATTCTATACAAATTTTTATTATCTACCCATTTCACCTATTTTTTTTAACCGACTTCAAAAAAGGAGGAAGTTCTCAATTAGACTGATTTTTTTTTGTGTCTATGTTACCTGATATCTTCGCCAATTAGGAACCGATTTTGATGATTTTTTTGCATTGGGTTCAGTCTAGTTTCCGATTGGTAAAAATATAAATTTCATTGTTATTGGACCTTTTTTGTTATGTTTGTTCAGTCATAACTTCTTTGTTTATGAACCGATTTAAATCATTCTTTCTGCGTTTGGATCAATATAGCTCCAAAATAGTCAAGATACCTAACTATTTATTTATTTATTTTATGTATGTTCAGCGATAACTTTTTGCCACGTGGACCGATTTCGATTATTCTTTTTTTATTAGAAAGAGAGTACCTTAGGGGTGGTCCCATATTAATTTGGTCAAGTGATATGAGCAAATAATCGAAATTATAGTAAATAAAATCTTTTATTAAAAAATCTTAAAACATTCATTTAAAACCCGCTAAGGTTTCGAGATTATTTCTCTATTTATGAATTGAATTTTATTATCATTTTCTGATTCATTCGTCCCACGCTTTCTCTTACGAGATGCATGCAAGATATTATATTAAGTCACTATCAATTATTTCACTAAAAAGAGAAAAATAACAATAATTTTTATAACAAAAAATAATACCGACTTAAAAAAAACTAAATGCAACATTATTTATATTATTATTTAATAATAAGAACTCAAAAATCAAATAAAATACACTAAAAGGTATAAAATAATTATCTAATTTAGTTACAACTAACCGACGAAATATTAACATGAAATCACTTTTTGAAGTTGATGCTAAACAAACTATATAAGCGAAATAGATCCGTCGAGTGCGATTCATAAAATGTATATGTTTGGCACCGACTTCAAAAAGTGATTTCATGTTAATATTTCGTCGTTTAGTTGTAACTAAATTAGATAATTATTTTATACCTTTTAGTGCTTTAGTTTTATTTGATTTTTGAGTTCTTATTATTTTATTTGTTGCATTTAGTTTTTTTTGAAGTCGGTTTTATTTTTTTTTTTTTTAATGAATATGACACATATGGTAATAGAACTTATTCCTTCGTTTTTTTTGTTTTAATTTGCAAAGATATAATAAAATTATAAAAAAATCATCTTCCAGGTCAAAGGCTCTTATCCACATGGTCCAATGTCTTCAGCCTGGAAAAGGTTATATGTCCTTTCTTTTAACATTTTAAAAAGTTTTACCGGGCCATATTTGATTAATTCAGGATATACAGACCCGGGTCTAGGAGATTTTTATAACTTGATCCCAGATATATAGCCTTCACCATCTCTTCCAGACTAATATGTATTCCTAAGCTCACTTTTATTCAATGTTCATGCACGAATTGGGGTCGTGTTTCCTCCAACAGTATGTCACCCAATCCTTCAACGTGATTCTTTAATTGAAACATATTTCTAGTATTTGTTCAAAGTGATTTTAGAACTACTTCAGCATTTTTGGAACCACCCACCGATGAATTGGTCCACATATTCACATTTTTTCATTCAGTTGTCGTTTTTCTTTAAGACTTCTCTTTTCACATCTCTGTTCAGTTTTCTGTATATTTCCCTGGTGTTAGAGTCTTGAGTTGTCAGAAATTTAAGATATCCTTCTCTCTTTTTATTTATTAACTCTCAATATAATTATTTATTAACTCTCAATATAGATCGGAAATAAACAAGAGCGCCATAGACAAGTCATAGCAATAGAATTAGGAGAAATTTAAAATTTTCCTCTAGGACAGGCTGATTCATTGTGCAATATGTTCGATTTCCAGGGACTGCGGAGTTTAAGTCACAATATTTAATTTCTGATTCCTACCCACACTCACACAAAGCATAGGTATCCATGCAAAGGTCCCAAAATATATTTTTTAAAAATCTAATTTTAAAAATAACAAAAATGATATTCGATGAAATTTACAAAAAAAAAGAAAATTAAAATAAAATTTAAAAAAATGAAGGGTACTATTTTGAAAAGTCACCAACCGCCACTGCTGTGAACATACAACGGACGCCTTAAGCGGGTTCCATATAAGAATTGTGATGATAATGTTATTTAATTATTATTTTCATTTATATAATCTTACCTACTGCTACATTCAGATATTTATTTAAAATTTTTACAATTTAACTTTTTGTTGAAACTTTCGTAGACTGTTGATATGATTTTTCTAGAATTTTTCAGAATATGGTTATAATAACATTATTATAAAGGGGGCCACACTATTCTTGATGTTCAAAAACCTCTAAAAAAAGCAAGAGTTCTACACCAGGCCCAGATTAGTCAACTCTAATATACTTCATAATGGCAACCTACCAAGAGAATAATTGCCAAGTGACCACTCCAAATTAGCCGTTCGGAACCGGCGTTAAAAAGTAGGTCCCGTATATCTGTGTAAAACAACTAAACACACTCAGCACAGGTATATGCGGAGAGGCGCCGACACCCGTTTCGGGTATGGCACTCGAAGAAGAAGAATATACTTCAATTTAAATGGAAGAATGTATATATAATAGAATAAATCCAGAAGAATTGGGTACTTTATGTAATACTTTTAAAAAAGAGAATTCGTACCACCTAATGTATGGGTGCACAATCTATCTAAGCCTGAGAGAGCGATTTCCCAAACACGTGAATGAACAACAAGTATATGAACAGCTCTTGAACCCTCTCGCCAAGAGGGATGTTAGCCGACTCTACTGCTATTTGCAAGGGGCCCTGAAATTAAGCTCGTTTATCATAAACGAATGATTTTTTAATTTGCTTACTTATGATAGACTGATTTATGAATGCTTTGAGTTATATTTATTTACTTATATATTTTTGTATGTTTTATATTGAATTTATTTATTTTTTATTTTTTTAGTATATTTTGTATTATATTTATTTATTTTTGATTTTTTGTATATTTTGAGTTGGATTTATTTATTTATTTTCTCTGATTGTTTATTTGCTTATTATTTACTTTTTTTTATTTTAAATATTATATCTATTTCATTATTTTTGTTCATTTCTGAGTTGTATTTGTTAACGAATTATAAATATTGATTTTTTTTATAATGATACTGATACAAGAAGAAGTTGCATCGAAAAGGTTCAATCTCTGTAGTCCGCGATGGACCCTTGTATCTTGGAAATAAGAAGAGATTTAGGGATTGGGTCAGAGTTGAAGGTATTCGTGGATGCGTGTCTTGAAATATTGAAGGTTATATGTTGGGAAGACGGTCGGAGGAAGAGAGTTTCAGTCTCTAATGTCATAGGGATAAACGAGTTTGCGAATACCTTTGTTCGGTTAGTATCCAATTTAAGCCCGTAGGAGTGTTGGGTCCTAGAAAATAGTGTATTTCTCGGAAATGAAGCTTTTGGAGGGATTATTGATTTTTCTCTTCAGAACAAAAGCCAGAGATTTAAAAGTTTTTATTTATTTTCATTTATTTGCAACAAGCAGAGGCAACCTCTTTGTTTCTCTTTATTATAATTAGTGATTTTTGTTTTTGTTATTTTTAAATGATTTGTTGTATATTTTGTATTATTTGCCTGATTGAAACTTGCTGTGAACTTGAATTACTATATTAATTGTGTTTGCTATGAATTTGTATATTTATTTCTTATAATATTTTAGGAAATAATGATTGAGATTAGGAATGGGGAATTGGAATAATTATCGGAAAAGAGGTTTTTTCTTTAATTAGTTTTTTCCTCTTATTAAAAACAAGGACTAAAAAGATGATCAAGGACAGTCGATGGTGGAGAAGTAATGTCCGAAGTCGAAGCTCAAATACAATGTATATATTAATTCATGTAAAATAATTGGTTTAATAAAATTTAAAAATAAAATAAAAAATTTAGGAAATAATGCATTCATTGCATTGCTAAGCCAAACTCATTTGTATAACAATGTCTTTAGAACAAATAAATGCTATCTATCTATCTATAAAGGGGTCCTTTTTAAAGGAAACCACAGAAAATAAAAATAAAAATGGAAAGCCATTATAATTTTTAAGGAAGTCATGAAAAATGTATTATAAAATTACAAATATTCATGTATCCTATATAAAACGAATGATATTTCTGATTAGTTCCATAATGGTTGGAGTGTGAGTTGGAACAAAACTTTAGTTTAAAGTTATGAAACAGTAATCTCATGGTGGGAAAAGGGAAAGCCTTAACTCAACATTTTCTGGAAGAACAATGAACGTTGTGAATTTTTTCTGTTTCCGACATTGGAATAAAAGCCAAAAATAACAGATATTGAATTAATTAATTATTATTATGTAGAACATCTTAAAATAAGCTGACTGAAAATTAGAAGCAGCGAACGGAATACCTTAACTAAGGTGCAGGCTCAGTATTAAATTTATTCGAATTTCCTTTTGTTTTTTGGTTATTCATGTTTAGAGATGTCTGAAATGTAAAGAAAATTTTCAAACATCTGCCTATCTGATTTATATCCTTACGAGCAATAATTTAAGGATGGACAATCATATCAAGTCCATTTTGGTGCAAAATTTATAAAACAGACAAAAATTAAATTTTCTGGTTTCAAACTTCAAAACTTTTGAATGAAAAATTAAGATAATGAAAAATAAATATATTAAAAAATTGAATTGTCGAATAGGAAGGATATAATGAGCCAAAATGTTGTACACAAGTTTGTATTAATAAAATCTGCATCAATTCAACTTTCTAGCTCAAACCGTACCCTGATGAAAATAAGGTGACGTGTTCTGATGTGGCCATCCACTTGACTTTACCATACAACCTGGCTTCTCACTTATATTTAATATTTAATAAAATTATTTATAATCATGTAGGGGAGGGGGTTAGTTTTTGAATTTTTAGATTACTGTGGGCCCACTGATTATGTATACAAAATTTGGTTGAGTTTGCTCAGATGGCCTAGATTTTTAATTTTTAACCCCCCCCCCCCCTCCACCCCCCTTAATTTTGGGTCGATATGCACAAAAATCTAATCAGCTCTTAATCTTAAAGGACCAAAACTACCTGTGAAATTTGGTTTTGATATTCACACTAGTTTTTGAGCTAGCTCGTCCACAATAATTTGGTAACGCACAGACTAACAGACAGACTAACTAACTAACAGACATTTTGACAAAACAATTATTATCTCGAAAAATATAATTTTTTCGATGTTCACTTATTAAGGCTTTTTTGTAGAGCGAAATGCCATGGTTTCGCTCAATTTTTTTAATGAAAATAGTTTCAGCCGTTTTTTAGATATTTTGAAAAAAAGAAGGAAAAACCACTTTTTTCATGCACGATTACAATACTTGACCATACCCTTTATGGTAAAGTAAAAATTGAAAAATCGATTTCCCGTCATTTTCGAAATAATGTTCATGATTGGCTAATATAAGGAGTAGGAATCTAGAGGTATAGCCCCTACAATTTTTACTTGAGGATTCGGATTCGAACCTCGGCTGGTTCTTTTGTATAACTTTGAATTATTTAGTTTTAAAATTACTTTTTTAATAAAGGTAAGTGATTGTCAGGGGACCTTCAGAACAAGTCAGAGTAAATTACTTAATTTTAAGACCGATGTTAAAGACAAATTAACTTTTAAACGTTAGTTTTAATTTTTTCTTAAAGCACCGATGTTAAAACTTTAATAGTGAAAATAAAGTAGTTTTTATTGGATTTAGAAGATCTCAAAAAGTGAGTAGCAATGTTGAATTTTTCACTTATATTAAGTGAAAGCAAAGTATACAATAATTTTTTTAAACTCAAGAGACAAACAATTTCAGAAAAATGCTTATAGGGATTTTACCCTCTCGGTATTTTTTTTTTTTATTATTAATAAAACGTTTCATTTTCTCTCCCTTCCCTGGCCCTTCTAGCCCCATCTCCTCTCAAACCTCCCATTATCTTCTGGTTATGAATATGTGAAAACGTAAACGACAAGCGACAGAATAGCGTAAAGGCCGGCGTATATTGTGGGGTTGGAGAGGGCGTTGCTATGCGCCCACCCGCTTTCAAAAATTTAATTAAAGCACCAACAACCCCCTTCCCCGAAAACCACCACCAGCAGATATTCTATTTATTTAATAATAATAAAAAAAACACTCATTTTCGGTGAATCCTTAAGTGAAGGGTTGGTTGATATTTTAAGAAACACGATTATATTATATTATATTTCATATTCAGGGCAATTTCATAAAATTGAGAAATTTGACTGTGTCATCTTTCTAGTAATTCTTTCGAAATGAATGAACTAACGGACAAACGAATCTACATTCAATCGGGTGCTTGTCTCCATGAGAAAAAAACAGCTAAAATATTTTTGATAAATGCAGAAAACAATTTTGTACATGATTATATTGAATTTTAAGGCGATGTTATAATATAGGAATAAATAATATTCTGTTTATGTTTAATATTTTAGCGTAAATAAGTTTTCACTTTTTTTTATTATTGAACGATTCTTTCATTAGAATCTAATTTAATGAGGAGTAAAAAGAGAGTGGATAGAATGATCTCTCTTCCTTTAGACCTAGAGCATTGCAAGGATGCTAAATACAAGTTCAGACCAGGGAGATAGGGAGAGAGCATATGGCTAGAAAAGTGTCGCCTGCCTACGTCATCGCTGACTCACAGTCCGCCATCTTGGATCTTTCAAAACATTGAGATTTCCATATGGTCCTATACTAAAATATATATCATTTTACCTTCGATTTTCAAAATTATAAGGTCACCTAAATAAAAAACTAATAAAAGAACTATTTTAAATGATAGTTTTTTTTTATTTTTACAGATATCTAGAGAAAATTGAAATTAATTAAAATTATTAATTATTAAAATTATTTCACTTTAAAATAAGATAAATATACACAAAATAGTCATAAGAACATATACTGTATTTTATATTAAAGAAAAACGTGCTTATATGAGAGTATTAGCTCTTTGTTAAACATGTATTTCTCATTTGATAACGCTATGTTTGACAATGTTTTGAACTATGAAAGATGGCGGTCGAGCTTCTTCTTCCGCCCCCTTCAGGAGACAATTTCCTCGCCTAAGTTCTAAGCTTACAGGTACTCCCTATCTCCCTGGTTCAGACCTGTTTCACGCTAGTTGAGATTAATTTCTTAATTTTCTGTTATTGTAAAACGCCCTTTTGACTCTAGGTAAGAAAATATTAAATTGAAATTAATATCAGATTTACATATTTTTTTCTAAATTATTTTTTGAAATCAATATTATTTATTATAATTAAGTATTTTGCCAATTGGGACACTATTTATTTATTCTTTAATGTTTTATAGTCCAGTAAATTGTGATCAAATGGGCCCCTAAGGGGAAAGTTTTGGGGTAGTTCTGATTTTTTGTAAATATATATATGTTTTTGGGATGAAACCTTGTCTTTGGGAACAACAGTTGGGGACAAAAAAACTTTACTTATTTTGTTAGATTGTTATTGAAATCAGATACCCCACAGGAGAAGGCGGATAAATACGCTTCTTTGATATCTAATTTAAACCTCGAATTTGAAAATCGATTTCTGGATTTTTAAAAAACATCATGAGCATTTTTTGCATTCGCAGTAAACGTGAATTTATTACCAGTACGATTTCAAATGGAACATTATGAAATGTATTGTTATACACGGTTAATGGAGAAATTCCATCAAGTTGGTTTGGAAGAGTTCTATAAAACATATTTGGACAAGGATAAATATCCTGCGTTTTACAAACAAGCTCTGTCGATGGTTTCGCAATTTGGAAACACTTATACGACATAAGCCCAGAAATAACACAGGACTGTCAAAGATGATGATAGAGTATTAAGAGGGCTGAACTTTTAGAGAGATAAGACAGTAGATTAGAGGAAGAATTTATTATATCCTAGATGTTTATTATTAAGGCGACTCTAACTGGTGGTCATATGGAGTCTTGAAAAAGTTTCAACATTTTCTTTAATTTTTGTTTCGTTTCACGGATGGCTAAAAGATACAGAAAGACATGTAGTTATGATTTTGCCACAATTAAGCAAGCCTTTGATTGAAATAATTCAGCGCCGCGCCTGTAAATTGGAGGATATGCATTCGAATAGAACGACTTGCATTGCGGGTTGCGTTGACAGGTGGTGAATGTCTGATTGGTAAAGTGGTTCCTTTTCAGGTACATTACCCTTGTGACCAAGCAAGCCATGCGTCTTTACCCCTTGTTAAAAAAATATATTATGAGAAAATAAAACTAAAAATTTATTAGGAATATTGGTTCTTAACCATTTGTTTTCTACTAAAAATCCTCAATGTTCTTTCAGATTTGTAGAAATTTTATGGTATGATTACTATTTAAATATAAATATTAGCTAATCCTATGACAATAAAAACAAATATACTTTGAGAACTAGAAAAAATTTCCTTCTCTTTGGTACATATTAGTTTTATAATATAAAGCTAAATATATATTGAAAATCAATACGACTAGGTTTGATCGGGACTGACCGGGTTTGAAGGTATGATTCAAGTGTCCAGGTCAGTTTGTCATTTTCTCTAGTTTTTTGGTAAGCATTATTTATTATTAAATTAAGGAACGAAGAAAAGATTTTTATATTATAGACAAAAGAATCAGCCGGGATTCGAGCCCGGGATCTTCGCATGTGCGCTGCGATGCCTTTATAAGAGCCTTAGCTCTTATCCTCTTGCCCACAGATCCCTGAACACAAGCTGATACTTAATGTCTATATGAATTTGCAATTCATTTTTATTTAATCTTTTAATCTCTTCCTCGTTCATTTTTCACAGCTCTGTAGTTGGCTTGACTAATTAAACTATATCCAAACGCCACCCACTTGATCGCGAACCCAAAGTTCGAAAATAATTTTCTTCTTCACTCCAGGGCGGAACCACATGAGGCCGCGTCGAAAGAAAAATCCTGAACCTTTTGTCTTTTTTTTTTCTTTTCTTTTATTGGCCTCGGGAACATAGATGCCCATTTAGCCAGCCGATCGTATTCGTTCATATTTCCATAAATTCGCCAGCCCTCAAATGCTGATCCCTAAGGCGGGCCGCTCGGGGGCTATAATATAAAAATCTTTTCTTCGTTCCCTAATTTAATTTATAATTGTCTTTCGAGGCGGCTTCATTGTGGTTGCGCCCTGGAGTGAAGAAGAAAATTATTTTCGACCTTTGGGTTCGCGATCGAGTGGGAGACGTTTGGATATAGTTTAATTAGTCAAGCCAACTACAGAGCTGCGAAAAATGAACGAGGAAGAAATTAAAAGATTAAATAAAAATTAAATTCCAAATTCATATAAACATTAAGTATCAGCTTGGGTTCAGGGATCGGTGGCCAAGAGGATAAGAGCTAAGGCTCTTATAAAGGCATCGCAGCGCACATGCGAAAATCCCGGGCTCGAATCCCGGCTGATCCTTTTGTCTATAATATAAATCTTTTCTTCGTTCCCTAATTTAATTTATAATTGTCTTTCGACGCGGCATCATTGTGGTTGCGCCCTGGAGTTAAGAAGAAAATTATTTTCGACCTTTGAGTGGGAGGCATTTGGATATAATTATTTATTATTATATTAAAACGCCACCCAATCGATCACAAACACAAAGTTCGAAAATAATTTTTTCTTTACCCCGGGGCGCAATCATAATGAGGCCGCGATCAGTGGCCAAGAGGATAAGAGCTAAGGCCCTTGGGAGCACATGCGAAGATCCCGGGTTCGAATCCCGGCTGATCCTTTTGTCTTTAATAAAAAATATTTTCTTCGTTCTCTAATTTAATTATATTATTTTTATTTATTTGTTTAAGTGTTACCTGGGAAAATTTAATTGTGAACTAAATTTTAGTGAATTTCTCGACTCAATTAAAAATACAAAGAATTAGAAGAAAAAGTCAACATTTTTTAAGAGTTCTACGCTTTCTAGTTAGAGACGCAACAAGTAATTTCTTTTGTACATTTTTATCTGAATAAGTCGAATTGAATATTCTGTCTCTCTCGTTATAACGAGTATTGTTTTTGCCCGAGCGCAAAAGGCCATTTCTAGAATAATACAAATTAAGAAATTAATCTCTAATAGTCTGAAACAGGTTTGAGCTTGTATTTTGCATCCTTGCATTACACCTTAGTTCTAAAGAAAGAGAAATAATTCTCTCCACGCTCTTTCTAGTTATTTGCATCGATCAGATTCTAATGAAAGAATTGCTCTCTCGCACATTAAATAATAAAAATGCTATTTTTTTTTAAAAAATCGGTACACTAGATCTGGCCTAGTCATTAATAAACTTAAATATAAATTGTTCATTTATGGCTATACTATAACATCATCTTAAAATCTCCATAGAATAATTGAAAAAATATTTTCTTCCTTTTGGACCAAATATTCTAAAATCTAATCAGTATTTAGTATATGTATTGATACAAACGAACTTTTTGACTTTCTGTTCTTGGTCTATAATGGGTTAGTATCGGAATTCAGACACACAAAGAGAAAAAATCATAGTTGAAAAATATTTTTCTCCGAGTTTCAGACATTTTAAAGCACAATGAGCAAACATTTATTTTTATGCGTGATTTAATACTAGGGTCGCCTGGAAGGAGAGTGATTTTTAACCTGAATTCATTCAAATGAATTGTTGTGAGTTATATTATTATGGTAAGTCTATATCTAGACCAGAGGTCGGGGAACTTTTTTAGCTATTACCCCAAAATATTTTTCCATAGGTCGCTATTACCCCTACATGAAAAGCAAAAAAAAAAAAATTATCTTATCTTTTTATATTAAACGAGCAATTCTTGTATATATATTTAGAATCGGTTTGTCGAAAAAGGGCTCTAACGATTTGGATGAAATTCACGGGTTAGGCTGGTTTTTGTGTTGACAATTCGATCTATCAAGGTCTCATCTTCGGATAAGTTTTTTTTATGCGTTTTTTGTTAATTGAAATAATTATTCACAGGTGGATGTTGGAATAAAAATTTATAATTACATTTTTTTCAATTTATTTTTAATAAAATTAATTGGTTTTTTTATTTTAAATTGCACTAATAGATCATTACAAATGTTATTATATATTAGAATTTGTCAATTTGATTAAATAAAGGTATTTTTCTATAAAATAATTCAATAGAATATCAATTCTCTTAAAAAATCCGACAATTCGAAGGATCATACCTCCTTCTTCATGATTTAAAAGGGTCAAAATAAGGGAAGGGCTGTAAATTAGTCAAGTCGGAAAATAAATATTTTAATCGTTCATATCTCGTCTTTGGAAAGTCGCAGAGTCTTGAAATTTGAAACTTAAGCTATTTAGAAGCAAAAAGTTACCGAGCATCGCTCGGTGCTCCAGGAACTTATTTATTATTTATTGAATTAATTGGAATTTACATGAAAACTCTCTGTAAGTAAATAAAAATTGTAAACATTAACATAATTCAAACGCTTTTACGTTTTAGAAAAATGATGTTGTTTCATTTTCGATAAAATAACTTCAAAATTAGGACTTTTTGACATGAGCGCAATTTGAATACAATCCTCGGCATTCAGCCGATTTCTTGCCGGGTTTAACTGACTGCTTTTTAAAAAGAAAAAAATACACCAACACTCATCATGACAAAAATGCATAACTTTTATTAATGGTTTTATATTTTTTTTTAACTTTTATTAATTTTAAGATTTTGAATTCCTGGAAAAGCTATCAAACTAACAATACTATAATAGTTTATAAAATAAAATTTTTTAAAAAATGTCCTTTTTACCCCATTTGGGGTAATTTACCCCTGTTCCCCGACCCCTGATCTAGACAAACCTCAAATTGAGTGAGCGACTGCACCGAGGCCATGAGCCACAATGCCTCGCCTCGAAGCGGAAAAATTGAATCCGTTACCTTTAACATAATATTAATTAGTCTGATTCCCCTCTTCAAGTAGCTATTTTATCCTCATTGGGGTAAATACCCCCAGGTTAGGAATCACTGGACTAGTATATATTTTTCACCAACTTCGTATGAAGCACATCAAATCACAAGTGAGAACACGAATTACTGATGTTTATTTAGAAAACTGTTTCCGTCCAGTCGAGATCAATTTTGATGCACTAGTACAGAGGTGGGGAATCCGTGCCCTTAAGGCCACATGTGGCCTTTTTGAATTTCTTATGTGGCCTCGACGATTATTCTAGTTTTTTATCTTCTTGAAATTTAAATAGATACAAATAAAAATATTTCATAAATTTAAAATAAAAAACATGTATAAACACTTTGTCATCTGTCAATAATTTAAAGATTTTATTTTTTGTAATTTATATACTTTGTTTAATTATTTACTTTTCATTGAATTAAATTTTTGTTTTGTTTTATTAATTTAATTTTATTAATTTTTGTTTTTATTGAAAATATGTATAAAAAATTATTGAATTTGATATAAAAAAAAAAAACTGAATTTAAAATAAAAAAAAAAAATTGAATTTAAAATAAAAAAAATTGAATTTGAACAGCAAACTTTACAAAAGTAACATTTATCGGTATTGAAACTTATGTGTCCTCCTTTGTTACTGTTATTTTAAATGTGCCTTTCAGGGTAAAAAGGTTCCCCACCTCTGCACTAGTATATATTTTCAGATATTTTTAAATTGTCTAATAAATATGTTTGATTCTCAGTTATGTTTTATTTTCTTCAAAAAAACAAATAATTATACAGATTTCTTGTTTTTTTTTTTTTGTTTTTTTTATAACTTTACATTAGACCAGGCAAGTGTTTGTTTGACCACGATGATCTCTACATATAAATCTCAATGTTTTAAGGAAGTTTATGATTTTACGTTGGGCCACACTCA
This sequence comes from Forficula auricularia, assembly GCA_024734495.1. Classification (NCBI taxonomy): domain Eukaryota; kingdom Metazoa; phylum Arthropoda; class Insecta; order Dermaptera; family Forficulidae; genus Forficula; species Forficula auricularia. The sequence goes on from JALMQS010000102.1 coordinate 1,723,988, forward strand.
TTGCAGTGCTGGGCCGCATGCGGCCCGCGGACCACGTGTTGGACAGTCCTGTTTTAGAGCAAGCGTGCCATCTGTGTAGTCTAACAAATGAAATCATAATGAAATACTATATGGGTATATATCGTTTATATAGGTATATGTTTTTAAATACATCAAGCAGAAGCCTCTGCCCTGATTGAATTCATGAATAAAGATTCAAGCAAAAGGATATTTCAGTTCTACAAAAGATCCAAGTGTAATCATTATTATATGGATTCAACCCTTGATATATCCATCTGCTTGAATTAAAATTAATATTTTAATTTTATTAAAAAATTAATAAAAAAATAATTGTTTAAACTTACCATAGTGGATAAAAATAATTATTTGGGTGTAACAGAATTCCATTCTCTGTGAATTTACAAGTGAAGTGGTTCTTTAAGAGACGCCGTCTGCGTAGCGCAATTCTATATTTCATATCAGCAGGCGGAGAAGAACAATTTCGTTTTCAATTAGAATCCATCGTTTGTCTGTCTGTCTTACCTTCTTTCTTTTGTCAGAGGCTGGCAGGGGTGAGTTTTCAAGTGACTTGTCCAAAAGAGAGTGTTTTCTTTTTGATATTGGCCACTTGAGACTCCATAGAACATAAGAGAGGAGAACTATTTCACTTGCCAAAATTAAATTCTTGACGATAAAAAAGGAAAAAATAAAAAAAAAAATAAATAAAATTGTGTCTTCTCAACTGAATGTAAATGAAATGAGACACACAAAGGAACTTGTGGAATTTATTCAATTTCTTTCGTTGTAATTGAATTTAAATTCGAAAATGGAGTAACACTGAACATTACTTATCTCTCATGAGAATCCCAATATCTTATTTTAGATTATCTAGGAATTATCTAAATTCAAAAATTAAATGTGACCCCTTGGTTTCTCACCTAATGAATAAATACTATATATTCTTCATTCTAATAATAAATAAAGTAAAAATTAAAAACATTTGACAATGTTTTTATCAATAAATGTTTTGAACTAGAAACTTAGTGCTGATTTACAATTTATTAATATAAATTTATGTGCTGTAACCAAAATAAATTTGCCGCTGTTACGTTCCGGCAGCCTAGTGTCTTAAAAGAGAATTAGAGCCAAAAGGAAATGACTATTGAAGACGTGGAGGTAGGAAAATCATCATATCTGGCGAGATGGGCGAGTTGGCAAGAGGGTGAAGTGAAGTGAAGGGAATATGTTATGTTTTCGTTTCGTTTTTTATCGTTATCTTCTATCGTGGGGTTAATATTTATCGATTATCGTTCCGTGTGATTAAGTGTCATTGTTGTTGAGAAGTAATCAACAATAATTTATATATATATAACTTATATATTAAATATCAATAAATATTTAAGTTTATTTATTTAAAGAAATGACTCTTTGCAGAGTACAAAATATTGTTTAAATAATATCATTATTTGTTGTTTGATCTTAAATTATATAAAAGCATTTAATTAATAAAACTCAAGCTTGTTTAACCGCATTGTAAAACATATACACAAGACCCGGTTTAAATAATTATACAATTTTAAACAACAAACATTTTATTTATTTATTTGTGCCCTCAAGAGCAAAGTGATAATTGATGAATTTTTCCAGCCAGTACAGTGCCGTATTGTAGCTCATAAACTAACAAACGGCTGTAGCTATAATCTTTCGATAAGTTAATTTACTATATTTCCGGCACCGAAACGAGCTTTCCAGGGTAGCGAGTTTCAGATGCCTGAACGGGAAAATTATTTTTCTCTATGATTCAGACATTTCTAAGCATAAATAATCAAAAAAATTAAATTTTTGAATGGATTCAATACAATTCAAGCTTGTTGGACTATTCTAAGTTGATTGTTTGCTACATCCGTTAGTTCGATAGCTCCTTTTCCTGATACAGTAGAACCTCGATAATCCGGCACTCGATAGTTCGACGTGCGTCAGAAATCGATTTTTTAACGAAATTCCAAAGATTTAGTGCTTTAATCCAAGAAGCAAGTTAATATCCCTACGATCTTCAAGAGAGCTCCGGAAAAAATTCAAACTAACCTGTCTATAGTGAATGCCAGTCCAGCGACCCCCTCAACATCATCAGACGACATCTCTGATTGAACATTGAAATTTTAACCAAAGTGTCCTCAAAGACTCATTTGAAGTGAAATTCACATTTACTGTTTGTACCTTATGTTAGTTTGAAAATAAAGTACACGCTTTTGCTCTTTAAATTGTTATTACTGACATATTTCCTTGTTTACGTAAGTTTTTTTTAAAAGACCTCAATAATCCGGCAAAATCCGGCATTGGCAGATCCCCAAGTGTGCCGGATTATCGAGGTTCTACTGTATCCCCACATTTTAGGAAAGACTGAACCTAGAAAGCTCAAAATTCAATCAGCTCTTCGTTCTAGAAATACAAACGATTTGGCACAAGAAATAATTTTCTACTATCTCCTTTTTTTTTTTTTTGTCATCGTGGGTATCGTAATTAATCCAGGTAAACAGTCACAACACACGTTTAAAAATTATTTTTCTTAAATGAGGCTCCATTTATATATATTTAAAATCCAAGCTATAATGTACATACTCTGTCCTATTGATGATAAAAAGATTAAAATATTATCTCACCACCAACAAGAAATTGAACCAATTATTTTACATGAATTAATGTATACATTGTATTTGAGCTTCGACTTCGGAGATTACTTCTCCACCATCGACTGTCCTTGATCATCTTTTTAGTCCTTGTTTTTAATAAGAGGAAAAAACTAATTAAATAAAAAAACCTCTTTTCCGATAATTGTCCATTCTCCAACTACCCTAATCTCAGCAACGAGAAATGAAAAAGGAGACAGGAAGGGAAAATATTACTTCCTTCATTGACCATTTGAGTGAATAGATTATATATTTTTTTAATTAAATTGTAAATAATAAAAATTGTATGGGTATATGTCAGTGGCGGGCGGTGCCTTTTCAACCAGGGGATGCTGTCTAAAAATCAACTTTCATTTTTTTTTTAATTTTATTTTATTCTTCGTTCCTTTTTGCAAATTTCATCGAATAGGGCATCATATAATTTTACGTTATTTTTTAAATTTAAGTAGATTTTTATGATACTGTGAAAGTTTTGAAATTTTAGGGATGCGCCGCATCCATGGACCACACGCAACTGGTATATATGTATAAATTATTTAAAAAAAAATGATAATAATATTGATGACCAATCTCTTTTAATTATTGTAGACCGTGAAGAAGGAGGAATGATCCTCTGAAACGTCGGTTTAAAAAGCTGTAAAGAGAAAAATTCGCTTTAAATTCTCTTTTATAGGAAATTTATTTTTATTTATTCCTGGACTGCCTTCCATTATATCCAGCCCAAATAAAAACTTCTAATAAATTAAACACTTCGGAAAAGTTTTCTTAATTTTTCAGACAAGTCTAAGCACCAATAAGAAAAAACAAAAAAACGGAAATTCTTGTTGATTTGAGAAGCTGTTAAATATAATAGGCAGACTGCTAATTATTTTTTTAAGCAGTAGCGTACCTAGAATTTTGGCACCCGGGGCGGTCTCCGATTTGCCGTCCTTTCTAAGTTTATCAAATGGTGGTTTTTATAAATTAATAAACATAAAAAATAATTGTAATTTAGACAAATTATAGGTAGGGAAATTTTTTTATCATTGGATGTCATATTTAAATTAGGAAATAATAAAGGTGGCTGAATAAGTTGATATACTCCTATAAATGCAACTTTTATAAAAATACAAGATACTTTTTTAAAGGCCACAAGAAACTTGCAGAGCCCGCAGGTTTCCCACCTATGAGACAAAACATATTTACAAAAAAAAAATTTATCAACTTCAATTTGGAGAATCTCCTTTCGCAACTAGCAACACTGATAGCAATTGTTAAAAAAATTCTTGGCAAAATTACAATCTTGGATTCAGAATTTCCCATCTATACTGTTGAATAAATTTTAGTAGATTCACATCTTTTTTATTTAGATTTTTATAGATTATATTTACTTACTAAAGTTTTTATTTGAATTTAAAAGTTTTTATTTTGCCGAGAGTAGCAGAGTTGTTGATTCATAAAGAGAAACAAAGAGGTTGTCCTCTGCTTGATGCTATTTAATTTAAATAATAATATTTTGAGGCGACTGTAGTTCAGTGGCTAGAGTGTCGGGTCGCTGACTCGAAGTAAGCTGGTTCGGGAATGAGTCTACTCCTCTTGGAAAGCAATGGCAGCCTACCAAGAGTATAATTGCCTAGTAACCTCTCCAAACTAGCCGTTCGGATCCGGCGTTAAAAAGTAGCTCCCATATATCTGTGTAAAACAACTAAACACACTCATCACAGGTTTATGTGAAGAGGAGCCAAAACGTCAGGGAGACCTGATATGGCACTTAAAAGAAGAAGAATATTTTCTACCCTACCCTACTTGACGACGAGGAAAAATATTCGAAATCATATAGTAATTCATAATTCGTAGAAATTGAATAGTAAACTTATGAAGTGAACTAGTTGTTTTTTACAACTATGACTCTAAATATCAAAAATGCCGCCCCAAAATATGTGCAGCCCGGTGCGGGCCCTACCCACCGCGCCTCCCTAGGTACGCCACTGTTTTTAAGGGAATTGTCAAGTGAAAGGCCTGTGGCGGACAGACTACATAGTTTATTTTATGTTTGCTAATCAGCTTGTATATAGATAAATAGATAGATCTCTAATGGAGAGGAGTATTTTGCGAATACCCCCACATATTCTCAGTACCCCTCTGAACCCAAAGTCACCCCCTCACCTCCTCAACGCCCGCCATTTATCAAAGCAAGAGCGACAGGCATTTGACAGCATTTGACAGTAGGTGGATAGAGGGGCGACCGTCGACATTCACATCCACAATGGAACATCCCTTTCAAAGGGATAATTAAAATAGAAATTTTGTTTTGTAGGGGGTGGAGACCTATATATGCATATCATCGGTGAGCGTTAATATCAAAGGGATAACTTAATATCTATATTAATTAATGATTTCGGTATTTAGCAACAGAGTCACGGATAATCAATTGCAATATAGAATTACAAATGAATATAGACACTCGAAGAATGACAGACAGACAGACAGACACATGTATATACGTTTAATTTGATTTAGAAGAAGAGGCCACCTGCAACAAACCATTTATTATCATTCTGGAAAAATATACTAATTGTAGAATTAAGCTCAGAGAGTAGAATAAAAAGATTTATTTTTGTAAAATATAATTGGAGGAAAAGGTTTAACTTGATTTCAACACTTGGTAATATTGATTATTTTTATGAAAGAGGAAGTAACACTAAAAAGGTATGATTCCTATAGGCTTGGACTGACACACAATGCGTCAAGGTGTTTATCTCCTTCAGGTTTTGAACGCTCAACATTCCTTCGCTGTCAAATTGAATAAGAATCGAGTTAACGCTTTCGCCAAATCGTTTATTCTTATGACCTCTAGAGATTGCAACTCGCTTCCTACCGACTTCTCCGCGATCTTCAGTTGCTTAAGGTAGTTCGACAATCCACACAAAAAGTTTTATCCTCGTAACCACTCTATACATATGAACAGTGCTAAAATTTTAGGTTATGTTTTTTTTAATGTGACTGTACTTCTCACACTACTATATCCTATTTATGAATGGATCGTTTCCAAGCCATTGATCTTATAT
>JALMQS010000102.1:1729710-1761879 GCA_024734495.1 Forficula auricularia
ACTCCAAATATATTATTCTAACAAATATTAGTTTTTCATCCAGATAATGAAAGTCGTTCAATTACAAAAAATAAAATAATGATCATTTTCCCACCCTTTCCCAATCTACTATATGTAAAAAATTTCATTTTTAATTGCAATTATTTTATGTTTGGCGTGGTAAATCGTCTTCAAATTTTAACAGTGTGTTTATTATGCTTTTAATGACTTATATTCCATGTTTCGAAGACTTCTTGAATTTTTGCATTTGTTAAAGAACTACCTTAAGACCCGCATCCAGAGATAAATTCTATACCTACCCATCACATAAATTCTCTTTCTCTTCTTTTCCCTATGAAGGGGCCAATCCAGGTCATTATCGGCTGGATCTTCTTGATGAAACTCCTTGCATCCAAATAATTAAAAAATATACCTAATATATATGTTTTTAATTTAATACGAAAGATGGAGGAAATAATCAACTCTTTATCAAGACTCAGTATACTCATTCCTTACACCTAATCACATACCTTAAAAATATCAATAAAAACAAAGCAAAAATATTTTTTTTTTCTTTTTTGAACTCGAAGTTTTGAGTCAGAGAACCTAATCACTTCTCCATATTGAAAATACAATCACTATAGTAGAATAACGAACTTTCTACGACTTTCAGTTTTTTCAGAATCCAGATAGGCACACAGAATACAAATCAAGATGAAAAATAATTTTTCTCCGCGTTTCAGAAATTTTTAAGTACAATGAGCAAATATATATATATTTTTTAATTCAATGCTTCGCCTGCTTTTCGGCGTAAGGAGTAGAATTTTAAAACACTTTTAAAGATATAAATCAATTTCTTATAAAATTCAAATTGAAAATACGAATTCACTCAACTATGAAATACACGAAATCTCATTTGATTTGAATTATCCTCCAATTGAATTCATCCAATAATCATCATCGAGGAAACTTTTTCATTATCTTCTCATATCCAATATCGGGTACATATATTTAGGTATATTTCATTTTCTTGAATAAATTATGTTTATTATTCAAGAGAGCGAGTTCGATTCTTTTCTTTTATTCGCATTCTACGATTGCGATTATATATATATACCTACTTTCTCTCTCGTATATAGAGAAATGATTTGAATTATGAGAAAGAACGACTCTAGCACCCTCCGAGATGCCCAAACCAATCGCTAGGGGATTGTTTTGCAGATCAATTCACATCTCACTATTTTCGAACAATTTACATTTTTACTTTCAAGTTTTACTTACCTTAAGTAAGCTAAGGTAATACGATGGTTTCAAAAATTCACCTTTTGAGAGGCTTGTTTAAATCAGCATTTTTTCAAAAACATGAAGAATTATTCAGAGTTGTAAATTCTAAATTCACTCAAAACTACATATTAAATTATATACTCTATACCAGCGGTCTCCAATTTTAATATGTGCTTGAGCTACTTTCGAAGTTAAAATCATCCGGTGAGCTACTCGTTACAAAAATTTATTTATTGCTAATACAACTTTATTTATCAGTAGCGTAACAATAGGGTGGCAGGATGGACAAAATCCACGGGCTCCCTGCCCCGGGATATTATAACAAAATTTAGTAAAATTTATTACTTTTGTATTCAATTAATTTAAGTTACCCACTAAAGTACAGACATAAATTAAACAAAAAAATGTTTCAAGATTTGAACGAGATAATTACGTTGGTTTAGTTTCTTTACATTAAGGGAGGGCCCCATATCTGATGAATTTCCCACAGGCCTCAACGATAGATACGCCACTGTTATACAACTTTATTTAAGTATATGTGCAACAACAAAATTGCCCAAATCTTTCAAAATATTTAAAATTATATATTTATAGGTATTAAAATAAAACAAAATTAAGAAATAATAATTTATTATATCTAAAATTTTAAACAAATTACACAAAAATACAATAATTTTTAAGTCTCTAAAAAACAAGTGTAGAATTTTAAAATATTAAAATGTGAATTTTAAATTTAATAATTTGAAAAGAGTGAATGGTTTAATGAGAAACTTGACATCATCAAATTTGATATCTTGGCTGACTTTTCGATCTTTTGAATTAATAAATTAAAAAATTTATATTTATTAATTCAATCATTTTTAAAATTCCCTTATAAAACACTTTAAAATTTGAAAAATTTTAAAAAGTGGTTTGAATATATTTTTTCTATGAAATTATTTTAGAATAAGTATTCCTTATTAAATATTGTAATTTTTCAATTTCTATTTTAAATATTTACCAAAAATTGTCGCGAGCTACTTGAACAAAAAATATCAGCTGCTGATCAACCCCCTACTTCGAAAACTGTAGATATGACAGCATTTTAAAAATATAGGCAAAATTTCTCTGAAACAGTGGTTTAGTTAGCAGCTCGCTGTGAAGCCGAACTTGAGTGTATACCAATGAGCAACCTGTTTCTTAAAAGTAGAGGCCTTACAGAGAAGAATGGCGACTGAAACAAGTCTCTAAGTTATATAGGAGCTGAGATATAAACTTTTGAAAATGATTGAAAAATCGACTTTCAAAATTCAAAAAATTCTCCAGCGGCCAAATTTGATCGAATCGGGCTCAAATTTTCAATATCATCTCCTTTTCTGATGTACTTTCGAGGAAAAAATCCGTGACCCACCCCCACACACTTTCGTTGAAAAGCAATGGATCTGCCCATATATATTTTCGCGGGAATAAAATAAAAATCATCTATAACACCTCGGATTTTGAAGAAGATAATCTCGTGATTTTTTTTTTCAATATAATCATCAGTCTTTCAAGACTCGTACACTCAAGTACCTTCAACTCCTAATCAGTGAAATTTCTTTCCACCTCGGACTACAAGGATAAACCCTCTTTGTGCAACACCTTGCATCAATATCCTTAAAAAATAAATAAGAATAAAAACTGTCATTTTGAGTCGTCCTACCCCACCAATTTAGAGTAAATTAAATATAAACACAATTTTGTCAATTTATACTTAATGATATCTTTACAGGGATATGCCACACTTCATATGATAAAAAAATATTTTTTATGTTCAGCTCCCCAAAAAATTTGACACTCTTCTCTGCCCCTTACTGATTTGAACAAATATATACTCCGACCCAATCATGACCTTATTATTTCAGTTAGTTCTCTTTTATAGATTGCGAATTATAATATTTCTATAATTTTTAAGTCGCGGTATCAGTACAATTAAATTTACTGGGTCACATGGTCTAAAATACATTCGGTATGTATTGTAAATTCGGCCCTTGTATGGGGTCTAACTTTTAATATTAGATTCATATAAAATTACCTTGCAAAGATAAAATGGTAAAATATTTTCGACTGAACCATTAATTAATTTTCTCTCTCTCTCTCTCTCTCTTTTATATATTTTTGATTCCACCCAGGGATTTGGATGTGCTGGATATCTTGTGTTTTATTTTAAGAAATCCTGTCTGTGTTGTTTTCCCCTCTAATTTGATTATTATTTGAATTATTCTCTGTTAAGAGAATTTTTCCCTTTTCTAACCAACTATAAATAACTGAGTGGGTGTGGATGGTGGGGGTTGTTTTGCAAATTTCCCACTCATTTTTAGTCGTCGGTTCTAAAATATCGCCCTTGCTGGCTGTTTTTCTCTTCACTTGCGGACATTTATATATTTATAATAATCTGATCCGTTGGTTGGTTCATTAACGGTAACGGTGCGTAGCACATTTCCATGTAATGCCTATTAGCACCTTTGCCCAGAGGGGAGGCTCACCTTACACTCAAAAAATATTCCCTACTAATCCTAATAATAATAAATAATGAATTCGCTCTCGCGGTGTGTCGCTTGGAGACTTGGCTGCCTGTCACGTGACATGACGCCTCTGTCAACCATCACGTGATTGATCTCTGCGCTGCTCCATGGCACCATAGCAGGCAGCCCCGGGGCCCCAGGGTCCATTAGACCAAAACAAAGCACCCTCTCTCCACCCAACACCCTCAGCTGTCTATTATATTATGATCCACTAAGAAAGAAAATAAAAAACAATTGCACTTAACGAGATAGGATTGGAAGAAAAAGAGCAGCGCAAGGGGATTCGCAAATGGATTCTGAGAATTCGTAAAAAGTAAAAATTGTATAAAGAGAGAAATCACTGAGGTTGTTCTCTGCTTGATGCTAATAAACATAAATAAATACAAAAAAATAAAGATTTATTTATTACTTTTGAAAAGCAATAGAAGGTAATTATTATATTACAATATATAGTGAAACTTCGACTAACTGTCACTCTTTTAACCGCCAGTTTCTGTTAACCGTCTCGTTTCTGTAAAAGAGTTTTGGAAAACGTACAACCAAAAAGATGCAATTTCCAATGTTGCTATTTCATAGGATGATCTTTAAGCGTCAAATCTTAAAAATGGGTGGAATAAACTATGGCCCGAAGGTAATGACGCTGAACCTAAGGAAATTGAGAGATTGTCAGTGTCGACGAAATTATGCAAGTGTGCAATAATGCACCGAATTTTAAAGACATAACTCCAGTAGAAGTAACATTGTAAATTGTATGCTTCTGTAAAATAAAATACAATGTACTTCCAGATAGTTTTCTGTTATCCGTCTATTCGATTATCGCACCTGAAATTTTTGTCCAAGATTAAATTTATATGACTGAAACGGGACTCGTCAAGGCGATTCTAAGTATCTCTGATGAATTGAAAGTTTCTTTTTTGCCGAGACTAGCAGAATTTTTTTAAATTGAAGGGGACAATAAAAGTGTGTGTCATCTGCTGGAATTATAAATTTTCAATTTATTTATAACGAGAGTATAGTTTCGAGAGCTTTGTCCTCTTCATCATTCTATTAAAATTGATTCACAGGAATTAATGTATACAGGAGAAGACACACTCTTTTATTGTCTCCTTCAAAATATCTCTGATGAGTTGAAGTCAGCAATTCCCTCAAAGCCTGCTTTTCGCGTAGCAAGCGATTTGCTGACTCCCAACATCTCTTCGCGAATAAATTGAAAAAGTAGCAGATTACTTCATTCGCCAATAAGTTTGTCCCTATGATTTCAAGGAACTGGAGCTCTCTCTCTGCCTCAGTCTTTCCGGACACTTATAACCTTCAAAACTTGGGTGCACAGACACCTACGCCTCCACACTTTCTCTTGATCAATTTCTTCTTCTCTTCAGTAATTCAAGGGTCTTTCGAGATTCATAGAGGCTGCATCTTCTTGGTGCGCCACTTCTTACATTCGATCTCATTAAAAAATAGTTCCAGACACTGTGCTAGCGGAGCCTCTTAATAACTAACTAAATAGAATATCCCAATTAATTATTCAAAAGGGTTGATAAGTTTGCTTTGCTCCAGAAGATTTGTTCATGTCTTGTGTCTGTCTGTTTGTCTGAAGGCCAGCCAGAATTAATCCATATCAGAGAATGAATGTTAATGCACAATGTTAATGCATGGAAGCGGCGCGGCGTATGCAAATAGTAAAAGTGGCAAAGGGCGTTTTGATGGATGTGTGTCCCTTCGCGACCGACCGACACCCTGACAGATGGCACCAAACCAAAAGTTGACCTCCTGCACCCCCTCCCCCTCCCCCAGGGGGAGAATATATCCTCTCTTGCGACGAAACTAGGCCATCAATGTTTCATCTCGAAATGAAGGGTGAGCAAAAACCTTTATTTATTGATTAAGTTTTTTTGCCACCCCCACCTCCTATCTTTGACAGTTGATCAAAAGTGTGCATTTATGTCGAACATGTGTAACTTTTATTTAAGGAAGCAGCTGAATTGAATATTCTATTCGGCTATGACGGAAAAATGTCCCAATGAATAATTGCCGGGGCAGTTTTGACAGGTATAGAAATATAACTAAAAAAAAAAAAAAAGTTGAGAAAATGACAGAAATGAAATGGCCTGTTAAGGGAAGAAAGATTTTTCAATTTTTTATTATTTCTGATATTAAATATCAAACAGAAATATCGATGTGAATAAGGTCCCCAGCTATTATCACACAAAGTAAAAATATATCCTCAGAGAGCTTCTTACAGCAACAACGCCTAATATTTTTTTATTATAGTTTAGTGAATATTGATATAACAACAGTAAATTGGAGAGAATAAAAACCTACTCAAGAATAGGTACATTCTGCGAATTAGCAATTTTTTGTCAGGGAACGATTTGAGCTAGAAAGCTGAAACTTTTGGTACAGCGGTGCAGTTTTTTTTTAAACAAACTGCTGTGTTGTGATTTAATTACAACCATTCATTAGCTTTCAACAATTCGTTTTTTATTTATTTATTTATTTTTAATTTCCTTTATTTTTCAACCGAATTTTTTAAAGAAAGAAAGTCCAAAATTTAAGTAGGCCTTAGTTTCGGAAATACTTACTTTTTGGCATCATATCGAACTTTTTACGAGTTTCAGTTCTCAAATAATTGTGGCTGTCCACAATACTAGGACTCTTGCAGGAGTTTATCACAAATTTCGTGTATTTTATTATTATTTTGAAGAAAAGTTTTCTCTTGAGAGAGGAAGAAGAAGATGATATTGGTGAGCAATATCTCTCACTATATATAATACTTCCTCTAGAAATTGCTTTTTGCTACTGATCAAAAATCATTTGAGGGATGATTTTTAAAAATTTGAGAATTATTCAAATTGACCTTTTCACAGTTTGATTTAATTGAAAAGTAGATAAAGTAGAAATCACGACCTCATCGGATGTGGGGATAAACTTGCAATACTTTAGAATTACCAATCTAAGTGAAAATTACATAAAGTATGTATATTTTAAAAAAGTTTTTATTTTATTATCAGTTTTTGTTTAGTTAAATGGTATCGAATTAAATTTGAAAAATCAAAAATATAATCATCATCAAGACTCCGCAGACTCCAATATCTACAACCGCAGTAGTCTCGCGATATATATCTTTTTCAAAAAAAGTTCGATCAAAACATTCTCTCGTTAATATGTCAATTATTCTTTGATATATTAATGAGAAAAATTATAAATTTATTTAACATCATTATTTCAAGTTAGAAATATATAAGTTCAGATATTATTTTCACTCAATATTTGAAAAAATCACCTACATTTGATTCACGATTGAATCAAATGTAAGAAACATTCGATTAATTAATGGCAAGCATCTAACATACATGCTAATAGATCGGGCGCTCTGGGCTGGGAGGTTGAATATATAACATCTTAGATTTCAAATTCATTTGGTGATCCATCCGAGTGTCATGCGGGCTATACGCAAAATGACGTTGGATTGTAGCTAAATGGATCATATCTTTTTCTCTCTTGGTCAGGCTTAAGACTCCGCAGACACCAATAGCTCTAACCGCAGAAGTCTAGCGATATATATCTTTTTCAAAAAAGCGCGATCAAAACATTTTCTCGTTAATATGTCAATTATTCTTTGATATATTAATGAGAAAAATTATAAATTTATCAAGTACAGAGTCTGGTTTGACATAACCACTCACCTCCATTTATCTCTATCCCATGGTAACTTTCAATTCTCTAAAAATCTCACATCACATATCCCTCATTATCTGGAGCAAACGCTTCAGTCAAGGAATTCCTGTTGCCCTTTTTTTCGAGATTACCTTCCAAATTAGCAATCGACCATGTACGTATTAACATGTGCCCTAACATATGACCACTTATCTTTCTCAGATTCTTCTTCACTTTTCTTTTTTTTATAATTTTATCATAAAATAATAATAATAATATTAATAATGTAGGAATCAGACTCCCATTGGTAGCTGATTCTAAAGACATTCTCATTAACCATTTAAAGATAGCTTCACCCACCAATTCAAATCAGAGTGTAAAATGTTAAAGCAGTATTAAGATGTATAAGTGAATCAGTATCAGAATGTATTAAGAAGCAGTTTATCAAGTGTTAAGAATTCAACAGTTTACTTTTACGCAAGAACTAACCCTCAAGAGTTTTATAATAGTATTACTTTTATAAAGCATTTGTTATCAATATTTAAAAACCATTTAAATAAACGAATAATATTGAAAATACTTGAATCTTTCTTCACCTGGTCAAAGTCGCCCAAGAATATCCCTACATTTATAATAATAAATACAAGTTGTGTCCTCTGAGGAGCTGCAAATGTGCAGAATTCACAAATAATCGCTCCTGACACCGGTTATGAAGAATGGCGATCATTGTGGCTAGAAAAATGATAACATACGAAATCGGAAGAGGAATCCTTCGTAATGATCGCTATAGTCACTTCTAGGAAAACGTACCTTTTACCTTATCAGTCCCAAATATGAAAAAAAGCACTTGAGGGTCAACAATAATCACAGGCTGAAAAAATACTATAACATACAATAATGGTAAATGGCTCCAACAAACAAACCTAATATAAGAAATATAATTATATAATAAAATAGCCTATACGTCGGTGATAAAATTTCAAAATTGAAATTATTAGAAAGGAGTGGAAACTAAACCTATATATAAAAAAAAATACTCTCATCCATGTTATAAAGATGGACGTCGGGTGTCAATACTTTGTGAGATAGTGGTAGAAAGAGAGAAAGTAGGGATGTATAGTCTTCCGAAAAGAATAAGAAGAGTCGGAGGGTATAGGGGGGGGAGGGGTATAAGGCAAACAAAACAAAAAATCCGAATCGAGATTGGATTCAAGCAAGGCCGGGCTGGCAAAAAGCCAGACAGAAGATACGAGACAATATCACCCGACCAAAATCACATATTGAGAGAGAAAAAAAGCCAACAGTGAGAACAACAAAGAGAGAGAGAGAGTTTGCGTTTCCTTGGAAGTTATTTTGAATTTGCCCTCTATCCTATCCCTTGTGCCCCCCATAGAGATTTAAAGCCCAGCCGTGCTGCTTTATGGCGGGGCCAGCGGATTTATCCGACTGCGACTGCAGGGATCAAATCCCGGAACGTGACGGGATCCGGGGATGAGCCAAGGATGAGCAGAGAGAGGCAAAACGACAAGTGACAAAAAAAAAATTGACACCCAACTAAATTCAGTCTAAGACTCAGTGAACAAAAAGAAAGAGGGTAAACGGGGCCAACAAGGGGGTAATAAATTTTTTTTTTAAGTTTATGAATGAACCAGAATAAATTAACTGGAGAAAAAATTCAAACTAAAACATTATAATATAATAATTATTATTATCATTTTCGTCCAAATTTGAATTTGATATTTCTATTTGTAAAAATGGATAAGTAAATTGATTCCGTTCCATTGTTCTAAAAACTGTGTGTTGTCTGATTCTGTTTGTATTGTTTCTGAAACTATTTGTCTGATTATTGTTTATGTGAATGTGCCAAATTTTTTGAATTTTTACTTTACGATAATATGGTCATTGGTCAAGGGTATGGTCAAGAATTGTAATCGTGCATGAAAAAAGTGTTTTTTTCCTTCTTTTTTTCGAAATATCTCAAAAACGGCTTAAAATATTTTGATTAGAAAAATTGAGCGAAAACATGGTATTTCGGTCTACAAAAAAGCCCTAATAAGTGAACATCGAAAAAATTATAATTTTCGAGATAATAATTGTTTTGTCAAAATGTCTGTTAGTTAGTCTGTCTGGTTGTCTGGTTGTCCGGTTGTCTGGTTGTCGGTTAGTCTGTGCGTTACCAAATTTTTGTGGACGAGCTAGCTCAAAAACTAGTGTGAATATCGAAACCAAATTACACACGTACCTTTGGTCCATTGAGATTAAGAGCTGATTAGATTTTGGTGCATATCGACCCAAAATTAAGGGTGGTGGAGGGGGAGTTAAAAATTAAAAATCTAGGCCATTTGAGCAAACTCAACCAAATTTTGTATACATAATCAGTGGACCCCCGAAAGTCTAAAAATACAAAAACTGTGGATGTATGGTCAAAAAATGAAAACCTAGGCTCTTGTACCAAATTCAACCAAATTTTGTATACATAATCAGTGGGCCCCCAGGAGACTAAAAATTCAAAAACTAACCCCCCTACATGAATATAAATAATTTTATTAAATATTAAATATAAGTGAGGGGCCAGGTTGTATGGTAAAGTCAAGTGGATGGCCACATCAGAACACGTCAGCTTATTGAATTTCTGATGGCCATTGGTATCTGAGATAAAAAAAAATTAATAATAATAATAATAATGTATTTTAGACGAATATGTGATTATTTGAAACCCTGAAGAAATCGGCATAGTCGACGAAACGTTCGTGAAAAAATAAAAAATCACACAAAAACTTGTCCTTAATTCCCATTATAAACTCTCATTATAATATAAAATTTCAAATTACCGAGTGTAAGAAAGTTAAAATTTTTAAAATTATTATTTGGTTCGATCTGCTAACGGGTGAATACATCCAATGGATATTTTGTTTTATTATGTCAGAAGCAGTTGGTGACTTTTCAATCAGGGGATGCTATCCATAAAAGTAAATTTGATTTTTTGACATTTTATTTTAATCTTCGCTTTTTTTGCAAATTTTATCGAATACGGCATCATTTTCGTTATTTTTCAAATTTAACATTAGATTTTTAAAAAATATATTTTGGGTCCTTTGCCCCAAACGGATACTGCTTTGTGTGAGTGAGGATAGGAGTCAGAAATTAAATCTTGTGACTTAAACTCCAGTGTTCCGAAAATGAATATCTAGCATTTCTCAGAATGAATCAACCTGTTCTATAAAAAAAATCTTAAATTTCTCCTAATTCATTTGCTATAAGCAAGCTATGACTTGTCTATGCACTCATAGTTATTTCCGATCTTATATATTGAGAGTTCTTAGAAATGGATTAGTCCAAAGATTCTCGAATCATTTTTATTTATTCCATTTTTGTATTATTTCTATTTTAATAGTTCCTCAGCGAGAACAGTTTTTATTCGAACTAGAAGATATATTTACAAGTCAGGGACTTCAAACCTTCTATTGACACCCTTTTCGGAAAATCATTCATTTTAATTGCCTCTTGAAACTATTCAACAATTTTTTTATTTCGAGAACCAATATACTTTTCAAAATGAAAAATGTTTTTTATAGAAATATTTGAAATAACGGATAATAATTAGAAAATTTAAAGATCTAAAGAAATTTTGAAGTCGACCTTATATATTTATGAAAATACTCTAAATGTTTGAAATTTTAGGGATGCCCCGCATCCACAGTATCCACTGACCGCTCGCCACTGGTCAGAAGGGTTGTATTCACCCCTTAGAAGATCATACCAGAATAATAATTTAAAACATTTTAACTATGCTACTATCTGCAATTTGAACTTTTAATATTTTAAATTCTTACGTGTTTTGTATGTCAGATGTATTTCGCTTCGGAGGACAAGACAAGTGCCGGGATCGCATTTTCGGCCTGAGCTTTAATCTGGTCTATTGGCTGCCCTTCGAAATAAACCCATCTGACATATTATATGATATATCGCGCTAAATAATCTCAAATTCTCATGATTCCTTTGAAATTTTAAATCGGCCAAGTATAGGCAATTTGCACTTTTATTTTCTAATTTAATCTTTGTAACATTAGTCTTAATCTAAATAAACATATAGTCAAACTATAAAGTTTAAGTATAATAGGTGAATGTTTTTCAATAAGCATTCTTTGAATAAATCAAATTTATATTTTGGAGATAGTAGCATACTTAAAAGTTATAAAGAAATCCCCAATTGAGCCCAAGTGCCTAGCTTTTTACCACTGAGGTTCATTTCTCAAGAAAGTAAACACAACCCTTGTGACATGTAATAAAAATTGCCTACCCATAACAACTCGGCTTTAATAGAAGACAATACCACGTGATATCTTTAGAAAGGTTAAGTCTGCTACTATCTGTAAATTCAAATTTTTTAGTAGTAAAGTTTTCTTTATACATAAGTATATACGTAGTATGGAATGCGAGACATATAGAAAGGTCAAACAGCTGGCGGGGGACAGAGCTGAGCGAAGACGGGTGTTTGCGTCAAACCAGTCTTAGGACTGTGTACTCAATGATTATGATGATATAGTATAAGTAGTACAAATAAAAAATGAAATTATTTTAGCCCTGATTCTTCAAGTTATAACATTGTTTTGCATACGAAATGATTAAGTTTTTACCTCTCTTTATTGTGAAAATTAGTTTGAACATTGAAAGTTTTTATTTATGACCTTATGAGTTTCTGTATTTATAATTGATTTAAAATACATGGTATATTGGAGAGATGAGTGGGTGAGTGTTTTCAATTGTTTTAACATAATTTATATGAATTAGACTATTATACCTTTTACATTGATTACACATACACTTATAATTCATCAGAATCAAATTGTGCATTTATCACGTGCTCAAATCCCTTCGAAATATTTATATATTGACCATTTATAAATTATAATACAACTTTACTTGAAAAATGCTCTTGTTTATTCATTTAATCAAAGGCGTTAGGTGCCTAAATGTATTATAAAGAGAAACAAAGAAGTTATCCTCTGCTTGATTCAAATAAACATACACACATATATATCTATGTATATATATTTATTATTTAACCTCTTTGTTTCTATTTATGATTCAACAACCCTCATATTCTCGGCAAAATAAAAACTTTTCAAGTAAATGTATTATTAAATAAATTTTATAATTTTTCTCACTAATATATCAAAGAATAATAATGAGAATTGTTTTTGACCGCGCTTATTTGAAAAAGATATTTATCGCGAGACTACTGCGGATTACGCTATTGAAGTCTGCGGAGTCTTAAGTCTGGACCAAGATTATAAAATTATAAAATTTATTTAAAATCATTACGTCAAGTTAGTAAGTTCAGATATTATTTTCACTCAATATTTGACAACAATTCCCTATATTTGATTTGCGATTGAATCAAATGTAGAAAACATTCGGTTAAATGTATTATTGTTATGGGAGAATAGATTTTGTTTTCCCAATAACTTTCTGATAATTGATGTCAGAAGGGTTTAATTTGCTTTTACAATACATGTAATTATAAATTCTGTATATCTAGATGAGATGTTGACCCTATCGTTCAAAAAATAAAATCTTGTACACGTCTCGGCAGTGTCGTATCACCCGGGACAAGATTTCGAAATATTAACTATGAAAATTATTATGTAAAACAATCAAAATAATTATATACCCTGGTTGACCTATCCGAGGGAGTCTCGTGATTTGACAGTTTTTAGGCAAAAAATGCTTTGGGCTAGAAAGCTGAAATTTGTCAGAAAAGTCAAAATTATTAATTTAGAGTTTTCTGGCAAAATTCACTTAATTATAGCTACAACCATTAAAAAAAAATTCTCAAGTTAGAAAGCCTCAAATCTAATTGATTTTTTGATTTAGAGATACAAAAATTTTGCCACCAGAGCAAACTTTCTATGACTTTTTAGGCTTGAGGTATCATGATTATTGGAATTCAGATAGACACGGAAATAATACTTGAAAATAATTTTTCTCGACATTTCAGATATTTTTTAGAAAAAAAATAAATAAATAAGTGCAGTATTAAACGAGACTTTTGCCGGAAATTTGAGTCTCTTAGCCCTTTGGGAATATAACAATTTGAATTTTTTATTTTCTGTTCTATCAACCATATGATCTAAAATTTTAAATACCTAAATCTAAACTGTTCTTTGTTTTATAAATGTTAAAATTCTGATATCACCTGGACCAGGGGTAGAATAGGTCTTCAGTATTCCCTGCTTGTCGTAGAAGGCGACTGTAATTAGGGCCGGATCTAAGGGGGTGCAGTGGGTCACGTCCCCAAGGCGGCAAATTTTAAGAAGTGGCACATTTTGAGAAGTGGGCAATTTTTTGTAATGTAATTTTAAAATATAATAGTGTTAAAATTTAAATGATTTATTTTTGACGTTATAAAAGCATATGGTTGTTTATTGTAACTCATTTACTAATTTTTATCATACTTTACTTATTTTATATAACATTTAGGTGGGGGAGCACCGGCAAATTTAAGCTCCCCCTCCCTGGCCTAAGACCTAAATCCTGCTCTGACTGTAGCCAACAAACCCACTACTTTAAAACCCTCTCTGTTACAGATTCAACTCATCGCCTTCCAGCCGGACGAATTTCACAGAAAAAATAACTGAGACGGCTGCTTAGTGGATGAGAAGGACAGAAACACAGAAAGAACGTGTTTATGCTGAAACAGGTAAGGAACCAGAGACTTTTCTCAAGATTCAGGCATTTCTAAGCACTGAAATCAAACAAACAAAATTAAAAAATTTTGACTGAATGCCCGTTCGGGGGGCTTGGTTTCGTAAAATGTTCTAACAATGAGTTATTTCTAATGGAAATAAATTACTAAAATATAATTTAATTTAAATTAATAATTTCAACAACTTACTACAAGTTTAAGAAAAGTTGTGTATGGTTGGTTTATTTATAATTTTTTAATTTTTATTTATTTTTTAAATAGAAAATAAGAGATGAAATTTTCGCTATGCACCCTCATTGCATTCCATAGTTTATTGCCCTCCTTTATAACACATACATAATTTTCGGCAACTTCCAAGTATAAATATCTTTTCTTTATTCCAGCCCTTTGTCCCCTACATCTGTTCTTTCGGCTCTAAGGCCATCCCATCCCTCTGATAATTATTTCATATTTACACTAAGTCATAAATAACTGTCCATCATTTAAAATAAAAATAAATTCTGTTCATTATTTCATGTTATCTTTAGTCAATGTTCTCCTGACGATGAGTTAAGAGCTCGAAATATATAGAGTAAACTAAAAAAATCTTTGTATTTTAATTTTTCTCCTTGTGAAACACCACCAACTCCAACCTAATTTAATTTTTACATGTAATGGTAGAGGGAATTCACCCCACCTGGCATCTGATGGCTGAAAGTTATCGAGGAAACAATCTCCATTCTCCCATAAGAGCATTTCCTCCCGGTTAACTAGCCCCCCTGACTTTCGCCAACAGAATTTCTTCGATATTTTCTGTTTGAGTGTTTTCATAAGAATCATACTTAAAAATATTTTTGTTAACTAAAATAAAATTACATAATAAATAGGTCAATTTTAATGATTCAGACATGCAAGAGAGGGGTTCAGAGGAAGCTTTAATACTGAGCCCCTGAAGAGAGCTAAAATTGTTTGCCAAATAGATGAATCGTGATTAAAACTATTATATGACTTGTGTCTATCATTTTTTTAAATTTTAAATAGGCGTTCCCAGGGGTTTAGGGAAAAATCGAAACACAAATTAATTCAAAAGCCAAGTTTCGTCTCTTTATTGAATCCTTTTCAAGTTCTTAAATTTATATTTCACGTTGGAATAGATAATTAACATTTTTTGTTCAAATATTGACAAACAATTCTGATCATTGGTACGAAAGTGATCTGGTAATTTCTTCAATCGTAATATCACAAAGAAATCATTAGATCATTGAAATGATTCGTATCAATCTTGTTCAGGAATGTATGTAATATTTGAAGGAAAAATATTAATTATTTAATTCAATGTTATTAATAAATTTGAGAGCTCGAAAAAGTATCACTAGACGAAATTTAGATTTCGAATTAATTTTTGTCCTTGACAATACTTATTTAAAATTAATAAAGAAATCGGATTCACAATACACTCAAAGAAAAACATATTGCATTTATAAATGTCTGAAAACATTATTTATTTCAGTCTGTCTGTTTCCTTTCGTTTGTCTGAATTCCGAAGCCCCTTGTTTGTATTTTCAAAAAGAAAAAGTGATTGGATTTTTTACTTTCAGCTTTCGTTTGAAAAATCAGGAAAAATCGAATTGATAAAGTAGAAGAACTGTATTTAATATTTGAACGAATATTTAAACGAACAATGTAATCCTATATTGACAATAATTTGAGAGCATGAAAAAGTTTCAGTAAAGAGACGAAACTTTAGCTTTGAATTGAATATGCAATTTCGAAAAGGGCCCGTTTCTGAAAATTGAAAAAGTTCAGGAATTAAAAAAAAACTAATTATTTTCTAAAATAGTGCATAATTTATAAAATTTATTTTTGAGCTACATTTTGGGGGCAATAAAATGAATACCAGAGTTGTTTATAAGAAAAAGTATATTTGTCAAAATATGCGAGATGTGCCCTTTTCGAAGTTGCATATTTAATTAATTTTAAAAGCTCTCGAACGGTTGTAGCGACTATATCTGTAATTTAGCACACAAGTTTTGTTAAGTTAATAAAAATTTCGAAATGTATTCAGAGTAGGTAATGGAAAAAGTGTCATTTTTTTCCTCAAATTTTATTATTATTTATTTTTAATTTTAATTTATTTATTTATTTTTAAATATGAATATTGCGCCTATTTGGATTGAATTTTTATTTGTAAATTTTAAATATTTATTTATTTAATGCTGATTGCATTTGGGCTCTTAAACTATGTAGAACATTCTTACAGACATGCTGAAAATGGAAAATTTATTAAATTCTTTAATTTATTCATGAGGTTTCGGCTTCTAATTCTAAAGCCATGAAAACCATCATCATATCTTAGATTATTACCTACCTATAGGCTCTGAAATTTTAAATAAGTTATTATTTAATTTTTTCAGAATTTCAACTATTTTGACACTTAAAATAAATTTCACGATATACTTAATATTATTCAATTCTTTTAAGATGGAAGCTTCGAAAGCCGTCTTTGAGATAATGAAATTTATTTTTTTGAAGCATGATAGGTATACATTTTTTTTTTTCAGTTTAAATCTATCTGCTTCGTATTATTCCCTAAAGGGTGCGATTTGTCGAGGGGTGAAAAACTGCCGCTAGAGGGTAGCCCCATATAGACTTAATAATTACGCGTCAATATATTAGATCATTTATCATTCAATTTATTTTTATTTGTAAAAAGAGATTCATTTGATATACAATATTTTATACAATTCAATCCTTATTAAAAACTTAAAATGTTGTTTTCAATTCTCTTTATTTAGCCTTTTAATTTAATTATTTTATAAGATTCTTCCAAAACTTAGTGACCTAATATGTAGAATTTAATTTGATAAATTTTAGAGTTTATCTAGTCACACAAATTAAACAAATAGATTAATTTCAGTTAATTAACACTATTTATTTCATACATTTACTAGACAATTTCGTTCACCACTGATAGACCATCTCCAATAGTACTGAAAAAACGAAACATTATATAAGATTTTTTCTATTATATACAATTACTAGCTGCAAGGCCCGCCTTCGGCGGCCCTCCTGCTAGCCAGGGTGCACGCCCCCTGGACCCCCAACCCACGAACCCCACCCTCACACTCCACTCCCACACCCCACATCCCCCGAAACCCACCCAGCACCCCTACCCCCCGCACCATTCACCCGTTCCCAACCCTCGCACCCACACCCCACGTATGTATACAACATTTGGTTGAGTTTGGTCCAAGAGCAAGAATTTACACATTTTTCACCCTCCCTCCTTTTTGGGTGGTTTTTTGGGGGAGTTTTTTTATACAGCTAAAAACGTAGGTTAGAAGACATCTGATACAAATATGAAATTTCATAATAATCCCTTCATCCGTTTTGACGTGAATCGTGAGCAACTTTTCGCGGGAACCACTGAAACAGATAGACAGACATACAGACAGACAGACAGACATACAGCCAGGAATTTTGTTGAGGGTGTTTTCGTTCATAACTTTGCTTGAAACGTGTGCAACCAAAATTTGGCGTGATTTGGAGCAAAGTACAGACAAAACCTTAATTTTATATATATAGATACAAAATAAAAACTATACAATTTCATATTTATACATACATTTTCGTTCAAGATTTGGAATTTGTCATTCTGTACATCTTCGGATTAGAATGTAAATCTGCTAACTCTATTTTTTATCATATATGACATATTAATACCGTTCGAAAGAAAAAGAAATGCAGCATCGTCCAAGTGAAACTGCTACCTAAAATTACGATCATAAGTTGTGGAAAAAAATGTGAAAAATAGTTTTTTCCATAACAACAATATTAAATTTTGTTTGTTTTTTCTCTGCCCTGTTAAATTTCCTTGTTATGAGTTAGCACGTTTACTCTCTAGGCGTCTAGGCGACGACATAAATATTACTCATTTTTAATTTAACATGAATATTTCAATAAATTTCAAAAAAAATAAATAATTTATAAACACTTGACTCTGGTTTTAGAATATGATTTGAACTGATAATAAATTAAAGATTTTCTAATTATTATATTTACAATCAAATCTCAATTAACTAAATTAAATCTCTCATTATTATAAATAATGAACTATTCTCAAAACACATTAAGAAGAATAAATTTACTTTTATACTAACACACATCTAATTACACACCTTTAATATACAATTTTTCTTAACGTTTCCAAGGCCACAATCTAACAAAAACAAAAAACATTCATTCACAGCAATGACACAATCAGACTGTTGCACTCTGAAATATTCTCTGATTCCATTTTAAAATTTACAGTCATTAAACTTTTTTAATATATACAGCGACTCTTTTATTTTCCTTTTTGTCCAATTCATTTCGTAGTCCAGAATTCTTGTGCCTTTGAAATCGAAACTATGTTTATTATCGATGGCATGGATGGACAAAGCGTAAACTAACTTATTTCCGTTGACCGATGATTAACTGAAATTATTCTATTTGTTTAATTAGTGTGACTAAATAAACCCTAAAATTTTCAAAATTAATTTAATTCTTAATTTTATCAATAGACTTCAACACATTTATTTAGTAGGAGTATTATTTATTTAAAAGGTTGCTTCCCACTCATGATAGGAGCCAAAAAGAAAAAGAAAAATTCTCCCTGGGACGTTTCGGCTAAATTTTATTTTGCCATCTTCAGACACATAGCTAAAAACATATAATTATTACATTATTGATTTTTTTAATATAATAAAAATTCTGATTAAGAGTATTATTTATTAAGTGCCTAGAACGAATATTCGTGATTCTTGCGTTGTAGTAACTTAAATTATTGTAAGTGAAAAAAATGAGTTTATTTATTATTATTTGTGGATTTTATTGATTAAGATTTTTAGTCCTTTTTCTGTTTTAAATTAGAATACCAAACTAAATATTAAAAAATAGTTAAAAACAAGTCATGCCTACAATAAATATATGTATAATTGTATATACAATTATTACACTCAAATTTCTTATTTTCAATAGCGTGTTTTTCTATATTGATATATATTATATATATAGATACCATAATATGTATATATCCATGGATGCTGCGCTTCCCTAAAATTTAAAAACATTCAAAGTATTTTCATACCGTCTCATAAAAAATCTAACGTTAAATTTGAAAAATATCGTAAAATTCTATGATGCCATTACTCTACATTATTATCATATTCGATGAAATTTGCAAAAAGGAGCGAAGAATAAAATAACATTTTAAAAATGAAGAGTTCTTTTGGACAGCATCCCCTGTTTAAAAAGTCCCCGTCCCCCTTTATTTTATTTTATTTTATTGTAACAAATTATAATTTGTGTTCATTTTTAAAACATTTCTGCAAATTACATTTAGAGAGCCATCTGGTGCTGTCCTCTAGAGTTTGTCCTCCGAAACTTCTTTTCTCTTATATTAGTCTGATTTTTAATGAAATTTTGAATAGAATTTTCTTCTTAATTAAATGTGTTAAAAATAAGTCTAGGAAGACGTTTCATAAAGTTTATTATTGGTTTTTTATGGCTATTATATTTACAAAAAAATCTTAAAGTTTTTAGAGAAAAAATACTTATTTTTCAACTTTCATGTAATTTCAGAATTTTGGTTTAGAGTGAATAGGTAGAAAAAACGTTTTCTAAGTGTGTATTAGATTATATATTATTATAATTTTAGAATATCATTCTAAAACTTTCGGTGTTCTGCTTGGTTCAATCGTCGCTCACTGTCAAGATTCCATATATATATCCATATATATATCATAAATAGACATAAATAAAGTATTTATATTATAATGTGGGAAACGTTTTCACTAATTAGCTCATTAGGGGTCTTCAAATAATACGCACACGTATTTATATGTAAAAGTACATTTATTTACAAAAAGGGGTTTACACGTTTTATCTAGGGGTTCGTCGTTAATTCGTCATCTTTTACATCGTAACTAAATTATAACTCGTAAAATGCAACTCAATATTTTTACCTAAAATCAACTACATTCGACAACCAACTCTCGCAACTCACTTTACCAACTGACTGTCGGTCCCTTGTAATTTATATTCTCACATAGATATGAGTGGTGGAGGTTGACCATATATGTGTTGTCAACCGACAACCTGTCATAACAATATTTAATATATTGCATTATTTTTCAAGAGTCGGCAATCTAAAGAAGGCTAGGGACCCAGAAGGTGGCCTTTCAAAAGAACAACGGGCCGTAATCCCTTGACCTGCACTTGCTAACCATATGCTCTTAAAATACGAATTCTCAAATTCATTTAAATAAATTTTCCACAATACTAATAGTAGAGGTGGGGAACCTTTTTACCCTGAGAGGCCACATTTAAAATAGCAGTAACAAAGGAGTCCACATGAGTTTCAATACCGATACTGTTCAAATTCAATTTTTTTTTTTTTATTTCAAATTCAATATATTTTTATACATATTTTCAATAGACACAAAAATAAATAAAATTAAATTAATAATAAAAAAAAAATTAATTCAATGAAAAATAAATAATTAAACAAAGTATATAAATAACAAAAATTAAAAAAACTTTAAATTATTTATTCATTATTTAATATGAAATTCAAGTATTAGTGAGATATTTGCCTTTGTTTCTTGCTTGAAAGTAGTTCAATATTTGGATGAAGCTGCATAACACGAAGTCTTAAATGATATTCTAAATAAGTATCTGTAATTTGGGTTCTTAAATTAGTTTTAATTTTTGCCATTAAAGAAAATGTTGACTAGCAATTGTATGTACTTCCAAAACAGGAAAGTAAACGGCGTGTATTATCTCGTAGGCATGGGTATTGAACAGCATTTTTCCTGAATTCTATTGGATCCTTTTTAGCATCAAAAAGGAAAAATATTGACAATAAAGAGATGACAAAGTGTTTATACATGTTATTTTATTTTAAATTTATGAAATATTTTTATTTGTATGTATTTAAATATCAAGAAGATAAAAAACTAGATTAGGCCACATAAGAAATTCAAAAAGGCCATATGTGGCCTTAAGGCCACAGGCATAGATAAAAGATATATATAGATGGGCAACTCCCCCCTATATTTTGGCACACTGTTTACAGCGCCACAGTGACCAGATCACTCAACTAAAATGGCGAGCGGGAAATTTATATATATATTACTACATATTAGAATTTGAAAGATAATTAAAATCTAAATAACCGGCAAGAAAAAAGTGGTGTTGTCTTTTTTTTTTATTTATCAAAATAGCTTCAAACTTTTTTGAGAAAAAAAAAATATAAACAAAAGCACTACTTTTTACTGCACGGTTAAAATATTTTTCTTAATTTTAAAATAGGAATAAAATTAGGTAAAAATAAATAAAAAAAAAATTAGTTTTTAAAAAATTTTTATTGTTAAATTTTATGAATTTACCATCGGTTCGGAAATACCTCTGAGGAGAAGAATCCGACAAGAAACTCAACAAAGGACATATGTTACAATATTATACACTTTCAAATAAACATATAAACAAAATAAACTCAAATCTTTTATAAAAAACAATTCAAACATTTTCTCGGGTATTTCTCTCTTTGCAAATGGAATTTAATTTGATTAAAAAAAGTAGTTTTACATATCCCTCAGATAAAACAATTTTTATTTTTTAAAATCAAATTAAATTACATTGACAAAGGGAAAAATTTCCCCCGAAATGTTTAAAGTTAAAATAATAGTTTTAAGATTGCTTTTTTATAAAAGATTTGTATTTATTTATATTTAAAATAACAAACAATCTTAAACATTATAATTTTGCAAAACAAAATGAAAACTATTCTACACATCCAAAATAATATATAAACTTATACATATATTATATCAATAAAATATAAAAAAAATTAAATAAAAGTAAATAAAATAAATAAATAATAAATATATATATATATATAAATAAATAACAAACACATATTATAAATAATAAATATGTATATATATATATATGTATAGAGCGAAATATCAAATTGGTTGTTTTTGTCAGGTGTCAGAAGATTTGAGGGATCCTCAAAAACAAGTTCAACATTTTCATTAATGAGAACACGTTGTTCAGATACAGGAATTTCAAAGACAGGTTCTTGAAGATCTCTAATTGGTGTCCTTGATAATTCGAAGTCTAAAATAGAATTACCCAGAGTGGGCCTCTCGGAAAACACTAAAATGAATTAATAAATGTAACAACTGAAGTTTAATAGCAAATGGGATATATAAAGTACATATAGTATTTGATTACCTGGCAAATTCAATGTAGGTAGACTTCTTTGCTTCAAAATGGTTTTATTTCGTCCTGATCTAAACTTTTCAGGAATAATCGAATATTCGCTAAAATGCAATCTACATATCCGATACTTGTTGCGTACATCTGAAGGACCCATGCTAAATAGTTTTTCATTGCCAATACGATGTAACCAATGGGTGTACAGCTAAAATAAATAAAAATTAAATTTTCTATTCGATAAGTCTTTGATTTTAGCTTAAATGAAATGATAACATTTTCAATTTTATAGCTAATTCATACATTTACAATTAGTATTTGCTGGGTATAATTAATTTGCTAGTTAAAATAAAATAACACTTACAATTTTATTGCCATTTTCAGCATCAGGAAATAAATGCATTGGAGTATTATTTCCTTTTGAAACACAATTTGGGACAACACAATATCGAGTACTCATAATTAAATTATTTCTTTAAAGTTGTTGTTAAAAAAATGCTAAATAGTCGTAACCAATCGGGGTACACCTAGAATAAATAAAAATTAATTTTTCTATTCGGTAAGGATTTATAGATATGAAATGATATTTTCAATTTTATATTTAAAATTTATGCAATTAAAATTGCAAAGCAGGGTATAAATAATTTGCTAGTTAAAATAAAATAACACTTATCTGTTGTTAAATAAAATTTAATCCAATATATGTATTAATTATTTTTATAGATATAATAAAATGTATAAATATGTATCATATATCTTTTATCTATGGTCATATAGGTTATAAATCGAAATCAAAATAACAAATGTCAAACTAGGACATCTGGTGGTACAAGCGAGAAGCAAAAAAAAAAAAAATTAACGAGACTAGCGCTACTGTTGAGCAGGAATTATAACTATCTCATCGTTCCAAAAAAGAACAAAGGAGTTAGCACCCCCTGGCCACAGGTTCCCCACCTATGATATATAGCAGGGTTGGCCACTAACCTTAACTTTGGGAGCCGCAAATTTATAAAACTGTTTCAAAATGAGCCACATTGTTTGGAGATTGATTAATGGTTTATTAAAAAAAAAGACACATATTTTATTTTATAAAATATAAATGAACTAACATTTATTTTTTGCTCTACCTACTTATAACATTAGTGTTCAATTTCAATAAAAAAAAGAAATAAGAAAAGAAAGTGGTGGCTGAACACGTTGACTAGTCATAAAAAAAATGTATTTAATTTTTGTATTATTATTTTTTTAATTTATAAAATCAGTATTATTCAAGAGGGTTCAAGAGCCGCACGCGATTGACTGAAGAGCCGCATTCGGATAGCGAGCCACGTTGTGGTCACCTCTACTATATAGGATTTGGCTAAATGACCTTTAGTAGAGGCCCGGGGCCCGGGCGTGACATTTTTTTAAGGGGATATGTTAGAAAAAGGGCGTAGGGTGACCAATTTTTCCACTTGATAAAAAAACACATATATACTTATTCTAGTGTTTCTCAACCTGTATGGCGCGAGAGATTATCAAATATGCCGTGAGCCTTTTTGACAAATAATTAAAATTCCATGGATTTTGTAACTTTGAAATAGTATTTGTAATTACTTCATTTTTTGATTTTTTTTTTATATATTTAGGTGTGCCCAAATGATTCCAGATATTTTTAGTGTAGCCTCAACTAAAAAAGTTTGACAAACACTGACTTATTCCATAATAAGGTGCCCGTTTCAGATTTTGGGCCCGAAATTTTTGTGTGGGGGGCCATGCAGCTCCTATGTGATAATAGGTATTATTATCTTTTTATGTATGTGTATTAGAGTGGTGCTTATTTTGGGTATTTTAGAATTTTTGCATTTTTAGTCTTCTGGCGTCCGACTGATTATGTATACAAAATTTAGTTGAGTTTGGTAAATGGCCAAGATTTTCATTTTTTTACCCCCCGCCCCATTTCGGGCGGTTAGTTTTTGCATTTTTAGACTTCTGAGGTCCCACTGATTATGTATGTAAAATTTGGTTGAGTTTGCTCAAATGGCATAGATTTTTAATTTTTAACCCACCTCCACCCCCTCAATTTTGGGTTAATATGCACCAAAATCTAATCAGCTCTTAATCTCAATGGACCAAAACTACGTGTGAAATTTGGTTTCCATATTCACACTAGTTTTTGAGCTAGCTCGTCCACAAAAATTTCGTAACGCACAGACCAACAGACAAACAGACATTTAGACAAAACAATTATTATTTCGAAAAATATAATTTTTTCGATGTTCACTTATTAGAGCTTTTTTGTAGAGCAAAATGCCATGGTTTCGTAAAATTTTTTTAATCAAAATAGTTTCAGCCTTTTTTGAGATATTTCGAAAAAAAGAAGGAAAAAAAAACACTTTTTTCATTCACGATTACAATACTTGACCATACCCTCCTGTACGGTAAAGTAAAAAATTGATCTTTCAATGGGAAAAACCCCATATTATTTTGATGAGAAACTTACATCGCTGGGGACACTGGTTATAATTGAGATAGAGAATTGAAAGTTGGGGGGATATTTTTTTTTATTTATTTCGAACCATATACCATATGATCCCTTGTCAGCGTAAAAATTCGAAAATACCCAAAATAAGGACCACCCTAATGTGTATGTATGAATGTTAATTCAAACATCTCAAACAATTGCAATTGGGTTCGTGTATAAGTATAGACATATATTTATAATAAAATTTTCACTTATTCTATAATTTTAATTTAATTTACTTATGATTAATTTTAAAATTCTCGACTACTCTATTTGTAATTTAATTAAGGTAGTTGTTTCGCGACAATACTAGCAAAAAGCTAAAGCTAGAGTATATAGAACATACAATAAGGATTCATAATTCATAAGCCCAAAACTTTTTGCTGTTTATGTACCACTACTAGCCAATCCCGTTCTCGTTTGACAAATCTGGCAACACTGTCAGAGCTTGTATATATTTTATCGTAGAAATATCAGATAAAGTACATTATAAAGGAAGATTTATAAAACAAAGTTCTTAATCAGCGATTGAAAGTTGTTGCGACAATGGGTGAAGCGAAAAAACGTCAAAAAAGTACTAAAGTTAACCCACTTTTTAGGTTAAATAAACGCGTTATTGCCAGCTTGTTTTTAGTGTAAATTTTTCATTATTTATTCGTTATTATCTCAGAAACTATGTTGTAACTATGAATTAGAATTTTCTTAAAAAATGTATTAGTTATTGTTTAATGTTGGTTTAGTTTTTTATAACAATCGTAAGAAGAGTTTCTTAATTATAATTAAAAATATATGTAAACTTTCTGATATCCCGTATAGTGCAATGTATGAGTCTGAAAAACTCTATCTTTGGAATTTAAATATCTCCGGAACTATAATGTTCATAAATTTCGTTTTGCCACCAATCGATGCAGAAGTATTTAAATAATTGTCTAAATTTCAAAAAATTCCTAAGAAAACCCACATGGTGAAACACCTACCTTAAAAAGATCACTTTTAATTAATTAATTTTTTTTTTATTAGGTGACCAGATGCTAATGAATTTTTACCAATCTATTTTAATTCAAACAATTAGTCAACAAATCATGAATATAAGCAAGTTAATTATTATAATAATCTAAAAGGCTAAGGATTAAATAAATAAATAAATACTGATCCGATTACAAAGGACGCGTACGTAATAATAAGCAAACAATATTTTAGCAGCTTGTATATGATTTGATTTGTGTTTTACCTAATTAAAAAAAACAATAACAAAAAGCAATAATAATATAGTGTATAATATAGTATGTAATGTATGTAATATAGCAGAGGTGGCCACAACGTGGCTCTTCAGTCAATCTCGTGCGGCTCTTGAACCCTCTTGAATAATACTGATTTTAAAACACACAGGGTGGGGCATAAAGATCTACCACATTTTGAAGAGGTTTATAAAAAATGAAAAAAATTTAACTAGAAAGAAACTGAATTTATTTTTGAAAGAACATAAAAAATATACATATTTAATGTATTTTAAACATTATCAGACAAAAAAAAGGGGTAGGGGGGGGGGGGGCTCAAAAATGAAAATTCTAGCCCTTTCGACCAAACTCAAAAAAATTTTGTATACATTTTCTGTGCACCCCCAGAAGGCTAGAAATTCAAAAACTAACCACCTAAAATGGGGGGAGGGTCAAAAATGAAAATTCTAGCCCTTTCGACCAAACTATGTATACAAAATTTGGCTAGTTTTTGCATTTATAGCCTTCCGGGGATCCACAGAATATGTATACAAAATTTGGTTGAGTTTGGCCAAAAGGGCTAGAATTTTTTTTGACCCCTCTCCCCCCTTTTAGTCTGATAATATTTAAAATACATTTTAAAAAAATTTCATTTATTTTCAAAAATAAATTTAGTTTTTTTCTAGTTAAATTTTTTCATTTTTTTTTTTATATCTCTTCAAAATGTGGTAGATCTTTATGCCCGATCACCCTGTATAATAATTAAATTAAAAAAATAATAATACAAAAATTAAATTAATTTGTAATGTTATAAGTAGAGCAAAAATATATGGTACTTCATTTATATTTTATCAAATAAAAAAATGTGTCTTTTTTTTAATAAAACATTAATTTATCTCCAAACAATGTGGCTCATCCCTTTGAAACAGTTTTATAAATTTGCGGTTCCCAAAGTTAAGGTTAGTGGCCACCCCTGTAATATAGTCTACTTTTTATATGGTCAAGGCCGAGGGGTGAACCGCGGCCTAAAATCGTGTACACCTACTTCCACTTCCACTTTCATTTCCAAGTAGAAGACAATAGATGACAATAGATTATCTAATGAATTCCAAAGTAATTCCAAATAATTCCAAAGACGGTGTACACCTAATTCCAATCGCGGTTCACCCCTCGGTCAAGACTAATATTTGGTTTAGTTAATGTAAATTAAATTTATTTGTGAGATTAAAAATATTTAAAACATCTATGAATGGTATTATTTATTAGAGTTCATCAATTTGTAATCGGAGATTTGATATTCCATTACAGAAATAATAACAAAAATATTATTTAGCAGCGTAAGGAGAAAAGAATTTGAGTCTGCGCAGAGAGTGAAGGCTGAAGTGGGGAGGTGTTTGGAAAGTTGCATGCATTAAGACAGACGACACTCATCTCGAAACTCTTATTCTTCAGCAAGAACCTCAACAGAATTGTCTCGCATCAGAAGCTCTTATCCAAATCATAGGTGAGTCACACAATACTTATTATATTATCACATGCTTATTGCTGTAGTTTATTTTTGAAAAAACCTTTAAAAAATGCTATCAAGTTGACAAATAAATTCACGCCCAAATTAATCACTAAGCAAACTAGGAAATAGCCTTGGGACCGAAATGAATAGGGGTTGGAAATATTAAGGGCTCTAAATTAGAAATGCATCATTAACAATTATTTTGAAATTTTATCAATATCAGAATTAGTGCATGTATTAATTCAACACAATATAATAGCAACATTCCCAAATTTGGATATTATATTAAAAATATATCGTCACCTTAGGATGTAAACCTGCTAAATCCATTTTTTATCATAAAATATATGACATATTAATACCGTTCGAAAGAAAAAGAGATGCAGTATCGTCCAAGTAAAACTGCTACTTAAAATTAGATTAAGTTGTAGACAAAAATGTGAAAAATATTTTCTTTCCATAACAACAATATTAAATTTTGTTTGTTTTTTCTCTGCCCTGTAAAATTTCCTTGTTGTGAGCTAGCAGGTTTACACTCTTAAGGCGACGATATCTAACTTTGCTAATAAGCCAGGGCCGCGCTAAGCTATCGGCCGCCCGCGTGCAAACTTTAATTTTACGCCCTCTTTAAATAAACTGCAACGGATCGTTGCTAAACTTTATCCAAATTCATTTGAAATATTAATATATTCTTGAGTAAAGTACTTTAAAATATAATTTTACTAAAAACTTTATTTAACCTTTTTTGTGGTCCCCAAGCTACTTAATTAGGATATTAAATTTCATCAAAATTGGTTTAGTCATTTTCAAGATATTTAGAAAAACTAAAAAAGTACTTAAATAAAGTACTAATGTTTGTGGACCGATATGTACCAAAAACTAATCAGCGCTTCATTTTGTTAAACTAATGGTAGGTTTTCAAATTCATTTCAATCAGCGCCAAAGGTGTGGAAAAAATCGTGGACGAAAAAAACGATAACACACACACACACACATACATACATCCATCCCCGCGCACTTCCAAAAAAAATGGCACTTTTTGGCCTCTCGACGAGACCCCTTGTAATTTTTGGCAAAACCGTCACGTGCTAAAATTCAACCTAATTGAATACTACAATTTGTGACTTTAATTGAGTCCATGGGTTCCGTAGTCTTTACCTGAGGACCCTTTGAAGTCACGCTTGCCCCGAGAGCGATTACAATACTTTACCCATGCTTTGCATTGGATAAAGTAAAAAAATTTAACATTAAAAACATCATCACTTCTAGCTAAAAATTGATTCATAGGTAGGTTAGGTACACATAATAAATAAAAATTGAAATGAAATAAATGCTAATAATTATATTTAATTTTTATATTAAACATGTGAAATATACATAACTTTTAAACTAAACATACAACATAAAGTAATGAATAGTCAGACTCAGTGATGTATCACCAAAGTAGAAATTCCGTCAAACATTCGTCACTTTAAAGAAACTTTTACGAACGATCCAGCCCTACAGTGTGATCGTTTTTTAAAGTTATCCTATATTATTATATTATGTCTTTTTAACGTGACTGTCCACTCACACTACGAAATCTCTATATGGATACACACATACTAGCCTGATCATTTCCAAGCCATTGTCCTTATATCCCCTCCACTAAAAATAATCGCCCGGTGTTTTGTTTTTTTTTCTTTTTTATCAAAACTACGTGGTAAATAATTTCAATTTTTTTATGTTACTCCGAATATATTATTCTAACAAATATTAGTATTTCATCAAGATGGTGAAAGTCCTTCAATGAAAAAAAAATAAAATAATGATCATATCACCATATACAACATTATTTATTTCAGTACTTTTATAGTTTTTTCTAAATATCTTTAAAATGACTTAACCAATTTTGATGAAATTTAATATCCTAATTAAGTACCTTTTGGGGCCGACAAAAAAGGTTAAATAAAGTTTTTAGTAAAATTATATTTTAAAGTACTTTACTCTAAAGTAAGATTTTTAAATTCTTTAAAATTTATTCATTTGATCTGTTTAATATAGGACTCATTTAACCTAACTAAGTAAGAGTGGATAGGCTTTTCTCTGTGAAATGCTACAAATTTGGGAGGAAAGTTTATAACACCCTTTCCCTATCTACCCTATGTTAAAAATGTCATTTTTAATTGCAATTATTTGATGTTTGTATGGTAAATCGTCTTCTAATTTTAACAGTATGTGTATTATGCTTTTAATGACTTATATTCCAAGTTTCAAAGACTTCTTGAATTTTTGCATTTGTGAAAGAACTACCTTAAAACCAACTTTTCGGAGGATTCTTCCCTTCTTCTTCAGGGCCTATAAATCATTATAACAAAATTATACAAAAAACGGGGTTGGACATCATTCAAATAAAGATTCTACCAGTCCGATTCTCTCCAAAGAGAAAATTTCTTCAAATATAAAAAAGATAATATTTCCAAGATTAGAAAAGTAATGGAATACATCTCTTCGAATGTAAGAAAAAGATATTTTAATTTATACTATTGTTTATACCGTAGTACAACTTATTTTTGATCTAGTTTATTTTATTTTTGTAATTTTCTAACTTAGGTTAATTTTATATCTCCTTTATAATATAACCAAAATCTCAATTTTGTATATATTTACCCACATTTTCAACTTTCTTAATTAAAATAAATGGAAGAGAAGTGAGGTCCAACGTAAAGTCATT
Organism: Forficula auricularia; assembly: GCA_024734495.1. NCBI lineage: Eukaryota > Metazoa > Arthropoda > Insecta > Dermaptera > Forficulidae > Forficula > Forficula auricularia. The sequence goes on from JALMQS010000102.1 coordinate 1,760,067, forward strand.
GCCTAGGGCCTCTATTTCCCAAATCCAGCACTGGATGAATTAATTACACGGTATTCCTGTCAGTCTATTCCCTCCGAACTGCAATTCGACAAAGAAATTTCATTTGTTTTATTTTTAAAAATGATTTTTCCTTATTTCAGACCAGGTCGTGAAAAAGTTATTACTTTTTTTAATTAGTTTTGTCGAGTCCTTAATATTTCTTGGTTCTCGGCTTTGAATAGACTCTTTTAACGATAGCAGTTTTATTGCCGATGACGTCACTTGACGTGTCTGTCCCCCTGTGGTCCCCTTTATAGTTAAGCCAATGTTCCCCAGTCTGGTAGGTCTCGACAAAATTGTTTTTTTTTTTTTATTCATATTCATAAATATATTTATTATTTAAACATAGAAAAAACGTTCTACGAAGTTGGGAACCAATTAATATTATAAAGTTATACATTTTTTATTTCTTTTAATCTTTTTTTATACATTGTAATTTTCCATCGAACTAATCATGTTTTTGTATTTTTTTTCACCTTTTAAAAATAAAAATAATTTTAAAATGTCAACTTAATTTAACTAAAAAAATTTGTTGACATTCTTTTCTTATATTTCAAGTACATATTTGTTTTGGGTGACTGGCTGAAATAAATTACTGAAGATTTGGTGGAGAATCACCTCAATATTAATTAAAAGAAAAAATGAAAAATTTTGCAAGAGTCTTTATTTTTATACTACTACTACTCTTATAATAATTTATTTCGATTTGTTTTTTATGTGGTTGGTTTGCTATAACAGCAAAACATATTTTTCTATATTCAATCTGGTAATTGAACCCCTGAGAAATAACATAAATATTTCTGATTAAAAATACTGATGATGAAGGTCAAACCTAGAGTCTCAAATCTTTATCTTTATTTTTAGTGAGCGTAGAATAGCCAAGTATAGATATTCTCGATTTTGAATCACTTTTGAAATAACTTATCGAAAAAGAACGATTTTTATTAACTTTGGAAAAAGTACCCCTAGGGTAAGGTGACCAGACGTCCCGCTTTTGGCGGGACAATCCCGATTATTAACAATTTGTCCCGCGTCCCGCGGCGTTTTAAGAAAGTACCGATTTTTGGAAAGAATGCGAATTGATAAGGAAAAGGTTATATTTTGGGCATATGCAGCAATCTCAACAGAGAACAAATGGTTAGTAATACTTCATGATTTTGATAATAACCATGTTCCATACAATAATGCATTAAAATTCAGTTGTTTCATGTCCATTTTTTATTTAAATAAAAAATTAATAGGTTTTTTGGACAATTTTATATTTTATTAACGTATTTCATTAATTTTTGCACAACGTTTCGTCCGTTTCCGGACTTTATCAAGTGCTCAATCAGTTAACACATTAAACACGTCTATAAAATAGTGAGACCATCGAGAAAACAATCAGTGTACTATAATATTAGCCAACACATATATTCAACGAGCAATCAATTGAAAACTTAAATAGAAATTAATTCAAATCTAACTCTCGTAGAAAGCTTAGAACACAATGAATCGACTACGGATAGTGAAGTGATAACAAATAAAAATAAAACTACAAACTTCCCGAAAGCAAAACGTAGAGGCCGAGTTAAGAAAAATAAATAATCCAATCATTCATATTATTTATTCATCCATTTTCAAATACTTACCGATTTTTCCTTTTATCTTTAACTAATCTATAATGGCTTTCAACCTTATGCAATGGAATATGAACGGTTATTTTAAAAGATTAGAAGAAATTAAATTACTAATAAATAAATTTGATCCAGGTATAATAGCCTTACAGGAAACC
>JALMQS010000102.1:1767511-1791274 GCA_024734495.1 Forficula auricularia
GATTCTTCACTTTTTCAAAATCTAATCTATCTCATTCCTCAATCGAACCCCTAAAATTTTCAATATCTTTATAAAAATATTGAAAATTTTCATTTGTTATTTTGATGATTGAAATTGATAGTTTTTCGTGCTTAAAGATATTAATTTAGCCAAATCATACAGGTCATTTGAATGTACTTAAACGTTTGGTATACATAACAATTTTTACTTTAACATTTATCTATATTGTATAAAATTAAGGTTTTGTCTGTACATTGCTCCAAATCACGCCAAATTTTGGTTGCACACGTTTCAAGCAAAGTTGATGAACGAAAACACCCTCAACAAAATGCCTGTATGTCTGTATGTATGTCTGTTTCAGTGGTTTCCGAAAAGTTGCTCACGATTCACGTAAAAACGACTGAAGGGATTATTATGAAATTTCATATTTACATCAGATGTCTTCTAACTTACGTTTTTAGCTATATAACGTTTTGATATTTTGACCCCAGAAGGGGGTTTGGGGGGCGCACAAATGAAAATTATCAAACAGCTCCTATATTAACCCTACGGAAAATTTTATGATAAACAAAGTTGTAGGGGATGTGATTTCTGACAACTTTTGTTTAAAAAAATTTCCACAAAAAACCACCCAAAAAGGGGGGAGGGTGAAAAATGTAAATTCTTGACCTTGGAGCAAACTCAACCAAATTTTGTATACATAATCTCTGGGCCTCTAGAGAGCTAGAAATGCAAAAACCAACCACCCAAAATGGGGGGGGAGGGTCAAAAAATGAAAATTCTTTCTCTTGGGCCAAACTCAACCAAATTTTGTATACATAATCTGTGGGTCACTAGAAGGCTATAAATGCAAAAACTGGATGCACAGGGTGGGTGCGGGGTTGGAATGGGGGTGGGGTGAGGAGTCAGGCGGAGTAGGGTGGGGGCGCAGGGGGGGAGTCCAGGGGGCATAGCGGGGGGTCCAGGGGGTTAGGCGGGGGGTCCAGGGGGTTAGGCGGGGGTGTGGTGCGCAGGGTTGGAGGACGGGGGGTGCTAGAGGGGTTTTGAGGGGGGGAGTTAGTGGGGTCAGGGTGCGGAATGGAGTTTTGGGGTGGTGGGGTGGGGGGCGGGGTTGGGCATCGTGCGGGGAGTGGGGGTGGTCGGGTGGGTGTAGGTGGGTGTAGTGGGTGTGGGGGGGTGTCGAGGGGTGGGGGTCCAGGGGGCGTGCCTCCTGCCTAGGAAGAGGGCCGCCGAAGGCGGGCCCTGCAGCTAGTATTCTATAGAATATAATGGGGAAGTATTGAGATGGCCAGTCTGTTTTTTTTTCATATTAAAGGTTGAGTGTAATTATTTTTCTTCTTATATTAACTGAAAAAAAATAAATACCTTTGTTACTTTAAAAATCATGATTTTGCAAAAAATAAAAATCACTATTTAGATAAAAAATAACCCTTTTACTAATACACATAATAATATAAATTAATTATTGAAAATTAACGATGATTCTAAATGTTTTACTCTATAATTCAAATTTCCCAAGAGAAATATTTTAACATGAAAATGTCTCTAACATTTAACCAAATATGTATCTCTAATAAATAACTAAAACATAATAAACTATTACAAATGCATTTCACGTAACACCTATACGTTTCTTTATGCCTTTTCCCAATGCAAGTCTCAAAAAAAATCTTCAATTTTCTGCATTTTTGAATCGGAATTTCTGGAGCTTGAAAGCTTAAAATTTTTATTTCGATTTAAAAAGACCTCAGAACGAATTATCTTGAATTATCATGGGTATCAGAATCCAAAATGCACAGTCAGAAAAAAATCATGGTTACAATAAATTTTTCCACGTTTTAGACATGTCTAAACACAATGAGAAAAAAAAATTTCGAATGAATTCAATACTAATAGGGTCGCATGCTTTTTATTCTTTTTTCTAATCTCTTAATTAGTATATTCTATGATTTTTAGGATGATATAAACATGCCAATTAACTCGGGGAATGCAAATTTTGATCCAACTATTGGAAATATTGCTACTCATCAATCAAGAGAGCTGGGAACAAGCGTAACTCCAATTGCTATTTGATTGATATTGGAGTTAAAGCCTTTCAATATATCAAAGAGAACTCATCAGTATTCAATCAAAAGCTATATACTGCTAACCATAAAGGATTTTTTTTTGTTTTAATTGCCTCAGTCTTTTATTGTTGTGGAAATAAATTGAATCATGATCGTCCAATTCGTAAAAATTATTTCATTTATATGGGACGAGTGACATACGAGAGATTCTGTGCGAAAAATATTAATTTATAATAAATGTCTATTTTGACGAATTAGTCCAATTTACTAAAATTTAATTTAATCAAATTTTACAATCGCTATTAGAATTAAAAATTGATTAGAATCTTATTTTTATATTCAAAGCTCAAGATACCGTTTGTCTCTTTAGGGGATGCACTTAAGGACATGCCTTGGGCACGCCTTCTGCACCTAGACCCTCCGGGCGGGTTGCCCTGGCGGGCAGCGTCTCGAGACGGACAAAAGTTTTTTTTTTTAATATTTGTTTAACGTATTGGCTAAGCACGATCCCTATCTGACCAATCAGAATCGTTCTAATAATTTAACGCTTTGCCGTTGGCTATGCACTGGCCAATCAGATCGTTTGGATCATACAAACATATATACATATATACATACTTTATATCGAGGGGTGAACCGCGATTGCAATTAGGTGTACACCGTCTTTGAAATTATTTGGAATTCATTAGATAATCTATTGTCATCTATTGTCTTCTACTTGGAAATATAAGTGGAAGTGGAAGTAGGTGTACACGATTTTAGGTCGCGGTTCACCCCTCTCTTTATATGGATAGATATTATACCAGAAGTAAAAATGTGATTCCTTAAATTTCAATGTTTTAAAATATTATATCTACCATATATTAGGGTGAATAATAAATCATGATTGTATCTTTGTATTTGAAATTAATATAAAATTAAAATTAAATAAAAATTTAGATTATTTAAAGCATTGTAGAATTGTAAAAAAAAACTCTAAAACGTTTAGCCTATTATAATTTACCTATGAAAATACGAGTAAAAGCTTAATTTCCGTCGTCCCTTAATTACCAACTTAATTTAATTAATTTCAAGCAAATGAATAAATAAAAACGAAAGAAAAAACTAGTGAGACCTCCTTTCTACCCCTCTTTAATTACAGAAACAGACTGCTGAGGTGAAAATGGAAGTCCAGGGGTGGAGAAGGGGTGAATACTCAGCACTTGGCTCACGCTAGTTTGCAAGATGAATGTTTTTACTTTTTTTTATGCGTTTGTGTGCTAAATATATTCAAGTGAAATCTTTCTATCGTGGCTTTGGAATCTTTTTATATGCAGAACCGAGTGAGCGGGTCGCCTGACGGGACTGTTGCTACGCTACAAAAGCATAGCCAAGCCGGTCTCAACTGTTGGCAAATTACAAAAGATTAATGCCGAGGATTTGCAAAGATTATGACAAATGGGAACGGAAATTTACGACCAATGGAGTCGAGAGGGAAGGGAAGCGAATAGAAAAAAATTATTTCTTCTATCTTTCTAGAATTTGTTTTTTTGTTTATATATAAATTTCTAAAATCATGGCGAAAACAAAATTAAATCGGATGAAAAAATGAAACTTTTTCAAGAGTAAGTTTCGGTGAATTAATAATTTTTCATCCTTATTTCCTTTATAGAAGAATATACTAATGACCGCTTTTTCAGTGACATTTTTTACAGCCTAAACCCCTACCGATTATTCTTTTAAATTAAAAATATTAATAATAATAAATGAATTTAACTTTTAAGGACATCATAGATATTAGAGAAATATTTTTACATTGCATATCAGAGAGGTTCGTACCCTTAGGAATCGAACCCAAGCGCTAACTATATATATAAGTATAATAGCTAAAATAGCTATAATACTTATATATGTTGCATGTCAGAGAGAGATTTGTCTTAAGGGTTTGGCTACTGGCCCGGCAAGCTTAGTTAGCGCTTGGGTTCGATTCCTAAGGGGACGAACCTCTCTGATATGCAATGTAAAAATATTTCTCTAATATCTATGATGTCCTTAAAAGTTAAATTCATTTATTAATATTATAGGTCTGGGTTGATTTTTGAAATAATTTCCATCTTTTTTCAAAAAAAGACACTCAGAAAGATACTTAAATCTTTGCTTTCACTGTAAAAATATTAATTTCTATATAATATGTCGTGGTCACTTGGTGAAACACGTCATGTCGTATAATGCCAATATATTTCAAAAAAATATCCCTGAAATATAACAATAATATTACAATGATATTATTGTAATATTGCAGGGAAATTAATTTAATAAAAGAGAAAGAATTTGATCTTTAGGACAAATTCTAAGATTTAAGTAGACATACTATTAAATTGCAATATCAGAGGGGATGCATCCCCTCAGGAGTCGAACCTGAGAACTAACATTTTTCAAAAATTTCAACTATTTTGAAAAAGATGCTCAAATCTTTAGTTTTATATTAATTTAATAATATGTTAGTTAATATTTATATAATAGTTCCGGATTATTGGAGAGCAGTATTTCTGTATTATTACAATAATATCATTACCTTAGTAAATAAGTAATTTTTTTGTAATTAAATTGGTCTAAAATTATACATTAAAGGGGCTAGATGGCCCTACATCCCTACAGATACAACATTTATTAATAAATTAATAAATAAATAATTTTATTGTTATATTTCAGGAATATTTTTGAAATATATTGGCATTGCACGCAATGACGTGTTTCACCAAGGGACCATGACATATACAAATTATTAAATGATATTGAAGGAGACAATAAAAGAGTGTGTCTTCTGCTGGAAAAATAAATTTTTAATTTATTTATAAAATTGTCTCCTTTAATTTATAAAAATTCTGCTACTCTCGGCAAAAAGAAACTTTCAATTTATTAAATGAAATTCATTACACACGTGTTCTAATGTTGATTAATTTTTACTATAGAAAGAGATTAAAATCTCATTAAAATCATTTAAAAGCTACATATATTTTTTTTTAATATTCTCCATCTTACATAGGCAATCTGCCCCAAAGGGTAATAAGCACATTTATTTGATAATAAAATAACAAAGGCATGAGAATAGGATTATAACTTAAATTATAAAGTTCCATTGAACTTACAATTTCTCCGGATAACTACATATATACAATAAAAAAATCAAATATAAGTTTTTTGACTATTTACAAAAACAAAAATAAAAACAAAAACAAAATATAAGTTTTGGACTTAAGACTATTTACAAAACAATAAATGTCAATCACTTTGTTTTGATATCTTTGAATGATATCAATATTTGATTTCGCAGCCGAGCCCCCTAATTGTATTCCATAGGTCCAAATTGGCTTTAAAATACATTTGTAAATAAGTATTTTATTGTCTTTTGTCATTTGTGACCGTCGTCCAATTAGCCAGTGCAGTTTAAGTTATGTAGTAAAGCTACATATAAAGTCCAAAATATAATCAGTTCCCCGCAGTGGAAATATAAATATTTTTTTGTTAAATTGAAGGGTTGTTTTTGTCACAAATATATATATATTTGTGACAAAAACAACCCTTCAATTCAACAAAAAAATTTAAATCAAGTCACTTAAGTTCTGGAAGAATTTTAATAATATAAATATTGCATCACAAAAAAGAACTTTTAACGACTTTTCGTTCTTAAAGTATCGTGAGTATCTGAATCAGGGAGAGAAAAAATCTGTTTGGAATATGGAAATAACGAATTAAAGATATGTAATTGTAATCAAATTGATGTTTTTGATATTTTTTTCAAAATAACTGAAAAGGATTTTTTACTTTTCCCTCTAATTTAGTATTATTTTTTCCGTGTCTTGGTCTCTACGTGACTTCAATACTATGATTAAAATTTGTCCTACTATAATTTAATTTTGTTAACTTCTTTAACTAGGATCTACAAGTTCTAAAAATCTTCTATATTTTCTATACGGAGATGCGAGAACAAATGGGAATCTTTTTTCTAATTTCTAATGATAAAATAAAACACTATTTGTAAAACAAATGAAAAAAACATTTCGCGGAAACTGATATGAGCGGCCGGCAGCGCTTATCTCAGTCTTTACCGTTAAGTGAGTGCGAGCGGACGGGTTCCCATGCGCTCTCGTTCTCAAGGTATTAATCACTTTCATTCACTTTCTCTATTATTATTATTGATTCTAAACAATTCTTCGTGCTATCCATTCTTCATTAGATTATAATTTTCAATACTTTATAATTTATTTATGCTAAATGTTCTCACTTCTACTATTTTTCAAGCTCTTAAATATTTCTAGAATATTTTTTTATTTTAATTTCTAAAATTGTGGTGAAGTCAAAATTAAAGTGGAAGAAAAACTAAAACTTTTTCAAGCTCTGTACGCTGTTTGCAGTTTCGGAGAATTAATCATTTTTGTCCCTATTTTCTTTAGGTATGAATGCTTTTCCAATGACATTTGATTAATTGAAAAATAAAATAAGGTTTGAAAATGATTTTTCTTCACATTTTAGACATTTAAAACATAATGTGACATTTTTTTTTATTTTAATTTTTACATGAATTTGCTACTAAGCTTGCGCTTCAGGCAATTAACAAAAAAAAAAATGAATATTCAAATTTAATTGGCAAAGTAAGATATTGGTCCATTTTATTTGGACTCTATCTTACACATAAATATTAGGCTTCTACTACTATAACTATACTATAAAAATTTGTAGTTTATATCTCCACTTTTTAATTAATTTTCACATTAATTTTAATCAAATACTAAATAAAGAAATAGTAATAAAACATGATAAAATAATTTACCAGCTATAATTTAATAAATTTCTTTCCTATTCGATAGAAAATTTAATTTTAATTAAAATTAAAATTATTTATTAGAAATATTTTAAAAGAACATATATGATTAAATATTTATTTATTCCGATATAATTCATTCCATTATTAAAATCATTAGTAATACAAGTACTAGATCAGATTACGTAATGGAATGGCATGTTGAAAGTACCCGATAAAGGTCTCAGAAGTTTAGCAGCATGTGGTGCAGTTTTTGTTTTGTCAGTGTGGCTCCCCTGGGATCTGTAATAGGGTCCTAGAAACTTTCCATTTAGCTGCAGATGGGATCACTACGCATTATAAATAAATGGCACAGCGGCAGAGTAACTGTACTTTTAGAACTTCTAAGTCATAATATATCTTGAATTAAAGAACATTTTATTATGTTGTTAAAATTCATAAATACATATTTAACTATACTTATTCTATAAGACTTATGTAGGCCCTAGACGGTCAATCATTTCGATCAAAAATTTGCGTCAATCGATTGAGTCAAGCATGACTGACCGTCTAGGAACCGTTTTGACGTTTGAACCATGCATTGATAGAAGGTTTGGCTTAAGGGTTGATTGATGGGTTGATTGAAGCGAGTGTCAATCGATTGGATCAATCTTTTGATCAAACGATTGAGCGTCTAGGGCAGTGATCCCCAAAGTTGGGTAAGCGGAACCCGAGGGGTACACATAAAGTTTTAGGGGGTACGTCACATTTCTCTTCAAAATACTTTATCTCCTCTTGTAATTTATCAATTGCATGTAAATATATTATTTCATTTAAATTAAATAAATAACAAAAATAATAACTTGGTTTTTTGCCTTTTTTCGTTCATTTAATTCACTTAATGAGGCGACTGTGGGTCAGTGGCTAGAGTGTTGGGTCGCTGACTCGAAGATCGCTGGTTCGAGACCGAGTCTTGGCAGATAGATATTTTTAGTCGCCTCCTCTTGGAAAGTAATGGAAACCTACCAAGAGTATAATTGCCTAGTAACCTCTCCAAATTAGCCGTTCGGAACCGGCGTTAAAAAGTAGGTCCCATATATCTGTGTAAAACAACTAAAACACACTCAGCACAGGTATATGTGGAGAGGAGCCGACACCCGTTTCGGGTATGGCACTCGAAGAAGAAGTTCATTTAATAAAAAAAATCATGTTTGACCCACATTCACGGGTGGGGGGGGGAGTTATTTTCGTCATAAGGGTAGGGGGTCAAAAAAGTGGAGATCACTAGTCTAGGGCTATCAAAAAAGATTCAATCTCACTTGAGCAGGAGTAAGATATGCATTCGAATCGAACACTCTTCGTTGCGGGTTGCATCTTTAGGAGCTAATTGTAAAAATTAACAATTTTTTAAGCCTAAAATCTTCTTAAAATAAATTGTGTATATAGGATAGAATTAAAGGCTTTAGGCAGATGCCATTTTGACCAATTCTCGAGTCCCATTAAATATTAAACAGCAATATTTTAAATCAAAATATTTTGTTGATATAATAGAAAACAGTTTTCTCTTTGATTTCCAAATTACCACTTGTGATTTTAGCTCAATTAGAACTCAAGTTATAACTAAAAAACTAAGACCTTATGTTTTTATCTATGTTTATTTTCATTTAACATCACGTAGTTTTAGTTTTTTAGCTAAACTTAACTCGAGTTCTAATTCTACTAAAAATAAGGGGTAATTTGAAAATCAAATAGGAAACTGTTTTCTATTACGTCAACAAAATATTTTGATTTAAAATATTTCTATTATTTCTATTATTTTCTAATATTTCTATTATTTTTATTTTCCCCTTACTAGCCCCTTAGCCAATTCAATTTAAATAAAATAGGGCCACCAAACACGGTTCTTTTTAAATAAAATATTTCTGTTTAATTTCTAATGGAACTCGAAAATAGGTCGAAATGGCATTTTTCGTCGATTTAACCGATAATATCTCAAAACGCTGATGTGTTTTAAAAAATCGGGAAATTGCATGATAATCAGTGTACAAAACTACTGTAATCCATTGTTAGGTTTTTGGGGAGAGATTTTTGTTTAGTAGTGATCTTCTTCTTCAAGTATCAAATGATTATTGATGACTATTTTTGTCAATTTATTTAAGTCAACATGGACTGCAAATAGCTAGTGATATCTGATTATTACTATAATAAAGAAATAAACATATTAATATTTCAACTGACTTTAGATAAATTTTAGCAACGATCCGTTGCAGTTTACACTGTTATCTGCAACAGGAGGGGATATAAATTACAACCCCCTGTCTGGTTTGAAATCTACTGCTTTCTTTTTCTTAAAAGGATAGCGGAAAAACCTACTTTCTTTGTATATAGTTCGTATCGTATGATAACAAATGTGAAATCTTCTTATGACAATCCGTTGATGTATTTTGTTAGAATTTCAGTATCTCTTATCAGTTCGTTATCAGGCGTGTGTCTTCTCGATGTCAACTTGGAGTATATATTACATTTGAATGATTTTAAATTCAAATTGAGCCCGAACCGAACGTGTAACATCTGCGCATTGGCGTGAAGAGTAACAGGTGCGAATCGTTCCCAGAGCAAACTCACCCTCTACCCCTTCAAAACCACCCCCGCAAACTCACCAAGGGCGTCCATGCATAATGCAACTCCAACTTGCAATGTATACCCAGCCAGCACCTCACCTTCTCACCCTCGACATGGACAGGCAGACAGACAGACAGACACACGCAGAGAGGCTGTTTCGTTAGTACTTTTTATATAATTAAAAAATATAATTGAATTTTTTTTTAATTTTTTTTATAAACAAAGTGAAAAATAGATGTATTAATGAAAAAGGGAACCGAGATGAAAAATTACATTTTATTATATATATAAAACATTAATTTTAATATTATTATATTTATGAAATATATATATGATGAAATATAATTACACTTCTATATATATCATTTATAATTACTAATTAAATTTCAAAATATAGATATTTTTAGACTAGTAGTGGGCGTGTTTATGTATAAAAACCTGTTGTTTGCCATTAGCGTTCATGGAGGTCTATATGTTTAAAATATTTTTATGCTCTTTTTTATGTTCTAATTAAATAGAGTTCTAGTGCACTTGGTCGTATGTTAAGTCCAGATTTATTTTGGTATAATTATTTAACTAGGGAGATGTTTGTAAGGTAAATATTTTATTAGACAAATTAGAAGCATTGAGGTCGTTTTTTATATTTTTAAATTACTTAATTAATCAGAAAAAAGGGTTTCATTTTTTTCTTTAAAAAGTGCAAGAAAAATGCGAATAGAAATAAAATACCGAAGGTTTTTAGTTTTTTCATTTAATATCTGATAAAAAGCTGACGTGTTCTGATGTGGCCATCCACTTGACTTTACCATACAACCTGGACCCTCACTTATATTTAATATTTAATAACATTATTTATAATCATGTAGGGAGGGGATTAGTTTTTCCATTTTTAGACTCCTGGGGGCCCACTGATTATGTATGCAAAATTTGGTTGAGTTTGGTACAAGGCCCATATATTTTCATTTTTTGACCATACATCCCCCATTGTGGGCGGTTAGTTATTGCATTTTTAGACTTCTGGGGTCCCACTGATTATATATACAAAATTTGGTTGAGTTTGCTCAAATGGCCTAGATTTTTAATTTTTAACCCCCCTCCACCCCCCTTAATTTTGGGTCGATATGCACCAAAATCTAATCAGCTCTTGATCTCAATGGACCAAAACTATGTGTGAAATTTGGTTTTGATATTCACACTATTTTTTGAGCTAGCTCGTCTACAAAAATTTGGTAACGCACAGACTAACTAACAGACAAACATCCAGACAACCAGACAGACTAACAGACATTTTGACAAAACTATTATTATTTCGAAAAATATAATTTTTTCGATGCTCACTTATTAGAGCTTTTTTGTAGAGCGAAATGCCATGGTTTCGCTCTATTTTTACTTTACCATACAGGGTATGGTCAAGTATTGTAATCGGGCATGAAAAAAGTGTTTTTTCCTTCTTTTTTCGAAATATCTCAAAAACGGCTGAAACTATTTTGATTAGAAAAATTGAGCAAAACCATGGCATTTTGCTCTACAAAAAACTCTAATAATTGAACATCGAAAAAATTATATTTTTCGAGATAATAATTGTTTTGACAAAATGTCTGTTAGTCTGTCTGTCCGTCCGTTAGTCTCTGCGTTATCAAATTTTTGTGGACGAGCTAGCTCAAAAACTAGAGTGAATATCGAAACCAAATTTCACACCTAGTTTTGGTCCATTGAGATTAAGAGCTGATTAGATTTTGGTACATATCGACCCAAAATTAGAGGGGGTTAAAAATTAAAAATATAGGCTCTTGTACAAAACTCAACCAAATTTTGAATACATAATCAGTGGGACCCCAGAAGTCTAAAAATGCAAAAACTAAACGCCGAAAATGTGTGGAGGGGGGGGCAAAAAAATTAAAATATAGGCTCTTGTTCCAAACTCAACCAAATTTTGTATACATAATCAGTGCGACCCCAGAAGTCTAAAAATGGAAAAACTAACGGCCGAAAATGGCTGGGGGGGGGGGGAATTAAAATATAGGCTCTTGTTCCAAACTCAACCAAATTTTGTATACATAATCAGTGGGCACACAGTAATCTAAAAATGAAAAACCTAACCTCTCCCTACATGATTATAAATAATTTTATTAAATATTAAATATAAGTGAGAGGCCAGGTTGTATAGTAAAGTCAAGTGGATGGCCACATCAGAACGCGTCAGCTTATTTTAATCAAAATAGTTTCAGCCGTTTTTGAGATATTTTGAAAAAAAGAAGGAAAAAAACACTTTTTTCATTACGATACAATACTTGACCATACCCTGTATGATAAAGTAATAAAGTAAAAAAACATCTAGGAATAAATTAACCTCTCTTTCTCTCTCGCATCGCATTTGTTCACACATTTTAAAGGAATCTATTTAAGGGATTTCGGGACAGCTTATCTATCTGGTTGATCTTCAAAAAAATCTTTTGTATTTCTGCAGAGTGACAACTCCTGGCTACTTCGTTTTGATAATATTAATAAAAGAATATTGAGATAAATTTTTTCTCATTATAAAACATTTATTTAACACAAAAACGATTTCAAGACCACACTTCGGTCCACATTAGATAGAGTTTTCGGGAGCTCTACTCTATTAAATAATTTAGAAAATCTACTAGTTTATATATATATATATATATAGAAAGTTGAATCAATTTACATAATACATAAATTCTAAAGAATTGATCAAATCATTTTTTTAATATCTTACAAAAAAGTACTTTTTCCTCTACTGAATTTTAATAAGTTTCTTTTTTCTATATACATATTAAATATAATAAAAGCTTATTGTGATAATTTTTTACCTCTTTGAATATATACATATATATGTATTATATAATGTATAAAAGAAATAATAGTATGAAGAATAAAGACGAAAGAGGTGGTATAAAGAAACAGAGCTTATGATTTATGAGACGTGGGTAGAATAAATTTTATTTTGCGAATAAGCAAAAGTCTTTTAGCATCCGTTCCTCGGATAAAGAGAACGTGTCCCCTCTTAATAGAATGAAATGTTACAAAAAACTACGACTAAGAAAGAATAAAAATAAATAAAATAATAGAGGTAGAACTCTTTTATTAGTGTTCACGGTTTTGGAATGATTAATGATCTCTACAATTAGCCGACTGATATATTGGTGATAAAACTTGGCGTCGATTTTATTTATCTTTTTGTTTTAAAAAAGTGGTCACATAAATGGAGAAATTTTGAACGACCATCTATTTTTTTTTTAATTTTTCCATACAAACTAAGAATTATAAGGAAGTATTGTAATTATTCAGAAATAAATTAGTATTTTGCTTTTTTTTTCCAAAATATCTCAAAAGGGCAATAATCATTTTAATATAAAAAGAAAAATAATGGATAATATTCTACAAAAAAAAAAACTAAAAAGTTAAAAAAACGAACATTGAAAAAAGTAGTATTTTTAGAGATATTGGGGTGGAGAAGGGGTGAATACTCAGCACTTGGCTCACGCTAATTTTGCAAGATGAATGTTTTTACGTTTTTTTTTATACGTTTGTGTGTTAAATATATTCAAGTGAAATCTTTCTATCGTGGCTTTGGGATCTTTTTATATGCAAAACCGAGTGAGCCGGTCGCCTGACGGGACTGTTGCTATGCTACAAAAGCATAGCCAAGCCGGTCTCAACTGTTGTAAAATTACAAAAGATTAATGCCGAGGATTTGCAAAGATTATGACAAATGGGAACGGAAATTTACGACCAATGGAGTCGAGAGGAAGGAAGCGAATAGAAAAAAATTATTTCTTCTATCTTTCTAGAATTTGTTTTTGTTTATATATAAATTTCTAAAATCATGGCGAAAACAAAATTAAATCGGATGAAAAAATGAAACTTTTCGAAGCAGTTTCAGTAGACAATAATTTTTCATCCTTATTTCCTTTATAGAAGAATATACTAATGACCGCTTTTTCAGTGACATTTTTGCTTCAACCCCTACCGATTATTACTTTTTTAAATTAAAAATATTAATAATAATAAATGAATTTAACTTTTAAGGACATCATAGATATTAGAGAAATATTTTTACATTGCATATCCAAGAGAGGTTCGTACCCTTAGGAATCGAACCCAAGCGCTAACTATATATATAAGTATAATAGCTAAAATAGCTATAATACTTATATATATTGCATGTCGAAGAGAGATTTGTCTTAAGGGTTTGGCTACTGGCCCGGCAAGCTTAGTTAGCGCTTGGGTTCGATTCCTAAAAATTCAAAATCTCTCGGTATGTAAAATATTTCTCTAATAATATGATGTCTATAAAAACATTAAATTCATTTATTAATATTATAGGTCTGGGTTGATTTTTGAAATAATTTCCATCTTTTTTCAAAAAAAGACACTCAGAAAGATAGCAAATCTTTGCTTTCACTGTAAAAATGATAATTTCTATATAATATGTCATGGTCACTTGGTGAAACACGTCATGTCGTATAATGCCAATATATTTCAAAAATATCCTGAAATATAACAATAATATTACAATGATATTATTGTAATATTGCAGGAAATTAATTTAATAAAATAGAAAGAATTTGATCTTTAGGACAAATTCTAAGATTTAAGTAGACATACTATTAAATTGCAATATCAGAGGGGATGCATCCCCTCAAGGGTCGAACCTGAGAACTAACATTTTCAAAAATTTCAACTATTTTGATGCTCAAATCTTTAGTTTTATATTAATTTAATAATATGTTGTAATATTTATATAATAGTTCCGGATTATTGGAGAGCAGTATTTCTGTATTATTACAATAATATCATTACCTTAGTAAATAAGTAATTTTTTTGTAATTAAATTGGTCTAAAATTATACATTAAGGGGCTAGATGGCCCTACATCCCTACAGATACAACATTTATTAATAAATTAATAAATAAATAATTTTATTGTTATATTTCAGGAATATTTTTGAAATATATTGGCATTGCACGCAATGACGTGTTTCACCAAAGGGACCCTGACATATACAAATTATTAAATGATATTGAAGGAGACAATAAAAGAGTGTCTTCTGCTGGAAAAATAAATTTTTAATTTATTTATAAAATTATCTCTTTAATTTATAAAAATTCTCCTACTCTCAGCAAAAAAAAACTTTCAATTTATTAAATGAAATTCATTACACACGTGTTCTAATGTTGATTAATTTTTACTATAAAAAGAGATTAAAATCATTTATAAGCTACATATATTTTTTTTTAATATTCTCCATCTTACATAGGCAATCTGCCCCAAAGGGGTAATAAGCACACATTTATTTGATAATAAAATAACAAAGGCATGAGAATAGGATTATAACTTAAATTATAAAGTTCCCTTGAACTTACAATTCTCCAGATAACACATATATACAATAAAAAAATCAAATATAAGTTTTTGACTATTTACAAAAATAAAAAATAAAAACAAAAACAAAATATAAGTTTTGGACTTAAGACTATTTACAAAATAATAAATGTCAATCACTTTGTTTTGATATCTTTGAATGATATCAATATTTGATTTCGCAGCCGAGCCCCCTAATTGTATTCCATAGGTCCAAATTGGCTTTAAAAATACATTTGTAAATAAGTATTTTATTGTCTTTTGTCATTTGTGACCGTCGTCCAATTAGCCAGTGCAGGTTAAGTTATGTAGTAAAGCTACATATAAAGTCCAAAATATAATCAGTTCCCCGCAGTGGAAATATAAATATTTTTTTTGTTAAATTGAAGGGTTGTTTTTGTCACAAATATATATATATTTTTGTGACAAAAACAACCGCTAATTCAACAAAAAATTTAAATCAGAATCACTTAAGTTCTGGAAGAATTTTAAATAATATAAATATTGCATCACAAAAAAGAACTTTTAACGACTTTTCGTTCTTAAAGTATCGTGAGTATCTGAATCAGGGAGAGAAAAATCTGTTTGGAATATGGAAATAACGAATTAAAGATATGTAATTGTAATCAAATTGATGTTTTTGATATTTTTTTCAAAATAACTGAAAAAGATTTTTACTTTTCCCTCTAATTTAGTATTATTTTTTCCGTGTCTTGGTCTCTACGTGACCAATACTATGATTAAAATTTGCTCTACTATAATTTAATTTTGTTAACTTCTTTAACTAGGATCTACAAGTTCTAAAATGTTATATAATTTTCTATACGGAGATGCGGTATAAATGGGAATCTTTTTCTAATTTCTAATGATTTTTATTCCATTTTCTATTAAAGACTTTGTGAGTTACTATAGTTTGAGAGTGAGTGGTAAAGTTTTTATCTGCTCTATTTTGAAAATCAATAATCAAATTAAAACGAAATTTCATATTTTATAATATTAAATGAGGAATTCTTATTTAAGTAATACTTATGGAATAACAATTCTACATTGCATTTTCGATGTTTCTATATATTATTGTTAAAGTCAGATCCGCATTGCTGAAGACATGGAATAATCGACTCACTTTTGGGAAAAAATATTTTGATGGGTTTTTTAATTAAACTAATTTAATTAATAGGTGGTTGAATAAAAATGAATCATGTGGTTGAATCAAAATAAAACTAGTGGTTGATTAAATAACAAACAAACAAATTACCTAAGCATACGTAACATACATAAGCTAAGCTCGGTCCTCCAAGTAATTTTATCTCTTGTTAAGGGAGAACGGTGTAGGTTCTTGGGAAAGATATTTTAATTAAGTAAAGAAAATTTTAAAAATATAAAATTCAAGGTAGGTTAAATCTAGGTATAATTTTATATTTAATTTTTTTTTAAGTTCTTAAATTTTCTTTACTTTATTACTTTTATCTTATTTAACAACCCATTTTTTTGCAGTCATTAAATTCTTGTATTTATTTTTTTTCATTTACCCCCTTATTTTGAAACTTTAAAAAACATAAAAATATACTAGTTGCCTGGACTAGTGCTTGGGTTCGACTCCCGAGGGGACAAGAACCTCCTACACGCAATATAAACATATCTATTAAAATCTTTGATAAATGACCTAAATTCATGTTCGTAATAAAAATATACTATTAAAATCAATAGAAGTTTTAGCTTACCATCTACTGCAGGGGTCTCCAAACTACGGCCCGCAGGCCAAATCCAGCCCTTGAAACTTTTCCGTGCGGCCCGCCGCTACTACAGAATTAATTCACAAATATTTACTATATTAAATATTAATCCCATATAATAGCGTATTATTAATATAATTTCCGTATAATATGTTATATCCGGCCCTCCATAGATTTTCAATGTTGGCATTATCTCTAAAAAGTTTGGGGACTCCTGATCTACTGAATCTGTGCTGTTATGGATAATTTTTTATACATGTCAGAAGTATCATATTTAGTAGATGACAATCTCTTGTGATTTCTTTAGAAATTTTAAGTCTGCTATTAAAGGAAATCTTTAAATTTTATGAGGCACCAAGTCCATTGCCTAAAATTCTACCTGCAAGATAACAAACGCCTTAATAGATTAAATTAGAATTATATTATATATAAAATGAATCTTGTGGTCCCCAGAATTCAACAAGTGCCCAAAAATCTATTGGTTAGTACGTTTTTGTGTATGTTTGAGTGTATAGTAAATACTCCACTGATTTCAACGACGGCCAAAGAGCAACGAAATCCAGAAAATAAGCTAAATTTTGTCTAGAAGAAATAGAGCCAGTTTTTAGATCAAATTATAATTCCGCAAGCATTCTTTACTTGTGGCGTTTTTGGTTTTGGTGTACTATTTTGAAGAGGGAAAATAAGAAGATAATTGCAAAGATTGTTTGTAAGTGAAAATCATGTGAAGCACTAACCATATGTATTTTTTTTAATAAAACTAAATAGCAAAGCCATGAGAGTATCGAGTAATTAAAATAAATTTATACATTAATAAAAGAATTTTAATTTATTACTGATTATTTATTATTTGATAATGAAGCGAGATTGTTCTTCACTAATGATGATGAATGTATCTATGTATAAGAACAAAATAATTAACTTTTGGAAATTACCCTATATCAAGAGAGGTTCTATCTTTGAATGTGAATCATATCCACTTAGGGAAGCACTTTGTTACTTTTCATAACTTCATATGCGGGACGTTCTCTTGGTTGGCTAAATAGTTTATAACTTTGTAGAGTAATAATAATAATAATAATAATCGGCAATGAGAAGACAAACACTAGGTCCCAAATTAGAATTTAATGCAAATCAAATTCAATTTATATTCAGTATTAAGAAATTTATGGATCGGAAGTTAATTATATAGTCATCGCCTTCTGACTTCTATGCGTTTTTTGGAAGATTATTAAGAGGAAATTCCCATGAGGCGAAGAGAAATTGTTAACTACTTGTAAATATTATTTACACCATTACTGCCTAACCCTTTGAGGTAAACGAATTTATATAATGACCTCTAAAAAAAAGATTTTATTTCCAGTGGTTGCCAGCCCAAAGCTTTTTGTATATAATGTATCTATTGCTTAAATTATTTTATTTATTTATTTATTTATTATATAATAAAATTCAAGATAGATTAGATTGATAGGTAGATTGAAATACAGTAAATTATAATAAAGAAAGATATCTAGTATGCTAGAGCAGTATTTTCCTAACATTCCACATAAATTTCACCATTAGTGTCTAACCCTTTGAGGTAGACAAATAATTTATATAATGACCTTTATTTAATTTCCAACAGAAAAGTTAATATCACTGAAATGTCTAAAATCAATAATTTACGACTTAAAAAATATTCCAATAGTGTAGAATGGACTATGAATCATTAAAAAATAATGTGTCTCCGATCAAGACACTTGCTCTCGATATAACAGACCTTATAATTATAAATGAGAAAGAAATCGATCTTATTTTATCGATTTCATCTATCTGGGGTTCATAGTACCTTTTTAATTTAAGAAAATAGCATTTTGATTAAGAATTTTGTAGTTTCAAAGAAATTGTATGAAAAGATTGAGATTCTTCTCTCTGGGAGCGAATCAACTAGAAATGCCAAAAAGTTTTATTTTTTTTCTAATTACTTATTTAATTAAATCTATTGAAATTTCATATCTGTGTGTTATTACCTTTGATCTTTTATGGAAATTAATTTTTATTAGAATATTTGCTATTTTAAAGGGTAGTTTATTTGAAGCCTAATTTGAAAAAACTCTAATAACTAATTTTAAATAATTTTTAAAAATATTAAATTAATTAGATATTATAAAAGAATTAATTATTAATAATTTACTTCAATTTTGAACGAAATCGATTAAGTACTTTTTGAGAAAATCGTCAAAAACCCCGAAAACCGTCTATGAAAGGCCGTTTTAGAAACATTTTAAAATTCACCTCCATGTCACAAGTCAATGTTTCGTTTCATATGACTTTTTTAACTTTTTTCAAAGGCATCTCGTGCTTTCAAAAAACATCGTTTTTTGACGGTTCAGATGGTTTTTGACCATTTTCTCAAAAAGTACTGAATCGATTTCGTTCAAAATTAGATTACAATATTAATCATTGTTTGTTTTATAATATCTATTAATTTCATATTTTTAAAAAAATTTCAGAGGAGCTATTAGCGTTTTTTCAAATTGAACTTCAAATAAACTAGCCTTTAAAATGCAAATTTCCTAATAATAATTATTTTATATAAAAGATAAATGAAAATAACACAGTGATATAAAATTTCAATAGATTTAAATAAATATCTAATGAGAAAAAAATAAAACTTAGTGTCATTTCTAGTTGATTCACTTCCAGGAGTGAAGAAATTGAATCTTTTCATAAAAGTTTGTTTAAACTTCAAAATTCTTAATCAAAATGCTATTTTCTTAGATTAAAAAGGTACTATGAACCTGCAGATAGATGAAATCGATAAAATAAGATCGATTTCATTCTCATTTATAATTCTTTTGGTTTTTTTATCGAGTCGTTGGTTGAGACGTCTCTTGACATTAGGCACACATTATTTATTATCGATTCAATAACTCCATTCATTTTATACTATTGAAATATCTTTTAACATATTAAAATTTAATATATTTAAATGTACGATTATATAATATAATAAATAAATAAATAAAATAATTTAAATATACGATTATACCATTAACAGCGATGAGTTTGGCGTCCGCGAGAAGCATCAGAGATCAGTGTAAATCTGTTAACTATATAAAATATTATATATAAACTTGCACAGCATATATAGGTCTCTCTCTTTATTTTACTTCTTTACCCAATTTCATTGTGCTTTATAATTTTTCAATATATAATATTATATTTGCTTTGGCTAAAAACACAAAATCTATCTTAACAAAATGCTTAGGTAAGGTTAAATTAATTTCTCAAATGTTTATTTTAAAATCAATTATTAGGACAAAATTTATCTAAGCCGTTATATTTCCTTCCTTTTTCTTCGTTTATTGAGCGTTAGGATAATATGTTTTTAAACAAATTTTATTTTGTAAGAAACCAAATATTTACACAAGGCATTTAGTTGATATTTATCTTTCATATATGGCTGAATAAAAATACGTTTCTTAGCTTAGCTGAGGGAGAGAGAGAGTGAATTTGAAAAGGATTCGGTTCTACGCTCAGATATTAATATTTTCTACAAAACGAAAAGTTGGAATAAAAATAAAAAATAAATAAACATGGGAAATATATTAGTTGAATAAAAGATTTCACTGTCGATGGTAACAGAATTGTTTTTATTTTAGGTTAAAAATAAAATGAGAGCGTCTTCTGTATTTTAGGTTAAAAAACAGAAGACGCTCTCATTTTATTTTTAACCTAAAATGGGAAATATATTTCAATCTAATGCCCATAAAGGCGATTATATTGGGAAAAATTACCCTTGATTAAAATAATAAAAAAAAAAATAATTACTTATTTATTATTTAATTTTATATAGTCAGAACTTTGAGTGATATATTTTTCTATGATATAGATGGGGGGTAATCAATTATAGTTGATAATACCAATTTTTTTTTAATATTCTTTATTGTCATTGATAAACGTTTCGACATCTATGTGCCATCATCCATCTCAGAGACAATCTTTAGACTTATGTACCTCACAACAACCCTAAAACAACTTTACAAAAAACACTTTATTCTAACAGCAGACGAAATATATTCAATCCAAGTGCTTTCATAGTTGTTTTGGGATTGTTGTGAGTAGTAGCGGTTCTATTTATGGCCTTTTGGGGCTGCAGCCAGGGCTCCGTTGGTGTAAGGGCCCCCAGCCCCCATTGAAGATATTGGACAATATTGCGAATTAACAAAAAAATAATCTAAAATTACAGTTACTATTCATATTAAATAAATAAAGTATTTTATTGTCCTAATTTTTTCCCTATACCGTATACATCATTATAGAAAACAGTTTTTTGACAAAATGGCAATTATTTTGATTAATTAGGTAAGCACTCAAGCAGTACTGTAACCAGGCCGATGCCCAGGCACAGGGCGCAGACCCTGGAGGAGCGCAGAAATGAGCATTTATGTATTGTATTAGTTCAGGGGTTCCCAAACTTTTCCGAGTTCCGGCGCCTTTTTTCAATAAAATTTTTTCCATAGCGCTCTACCCTAATTAAAATTGAGTCTAATAGTAAGTAAGAGATAAAAATAAATAATAAATACATTTTTAGCTTCTCACTTTGTTTTTTGTGTTAGGTCAAAAGTCTTGCTTGAATTAATTGTGGCGCACCTGTGAAGAGGCTGCGGCTGGCCCACAGTTTAGAAACCTCTGTATTTGTAATTTGTGTTTTGGCAAAACTTTTCGAAAATAAACGTTTTTTTTTTACCTAATTTATATATACTTATTCAAAATTCTACCACGTACCTATACATTTTTTTCAAGGTCGCAAAACTGGCTAGTTACTGCTCTGCCCCAAGTAGTGTTAGCCAAGGGCCCCATAAATTCACTCTCTGCCCCTGGTTGTGAGCTTTGTGTAAAGATTGTCTGTGAGACTGATGATGGCACATCGAAACGTATCTCAATGACAATAAAGAATATTTTTATAAAAAATTGATAAAATCAACGGAAATTGATTACCCCCACCTATATCATAGAGAAATTTAAAACTCAAAGTTCTGACTATATAAAAAAAAATATTTCTTAATATACATTGGGTACACCCGAGGTGTGAACCGCGATTGGAATTAGGTGTACACCGTCTTTGGAATTACTTTGGAATTCATTAGATAATTGATAAAATCAACGATAATTGATTACCCCCACCTATATCATAGAGAAATTTACCACTCAAAGTTCTGACTATATAAAAAAATATTTCTTAATATACATTGGGTATACCCGAGGTGTGAACCACGATTGGAATTAGGTGTACACCGTCTTTGGAATTACTTTGGAATTCATTAGATAATTGATAAAATCAACGATAATTGATTACCCCCACCTATATCATAGAGAAATTTACCACTCAAAGTTCTGACTATATAAAAAAAAAATATTTCTTAATATACATTGGGTATACCCGAGGTGTGAACCACGATTGGAATTAGGTGTACACCGTCTTTGGAATTACTTTGGAATTCATTAGATAATTGATAAAATCAACGATAATTGATTACCCCCACCTATATCATAGAGAAATTTACCACTCAAAGTTCTGACTATATAAAAAAAAAATATTTCTTAATATACATTGGGTATACCCGAGGTGTGAACCACGATTGGAATTAGGTGTACACCGTCTTTGGAATTACTTTGGAATTCATTAGATAATTGATAAAATCAACGATAATTGATTACCCCCACCTATATCATAGAGAAATTTACCACTCAAAGTTCTGACTATATAAAAAAAATATTTCTTAATATACATTGGGTATACCCGAGGTGTGAACCACGATTGGAATTAGGTGTACACCGTCTTTGGAATTACTTTGGAATTCATTAGATAATCTATTGTCATCTATTGTCTTCTACTTGGAAATGAAAGTGGAAGTGGAAGTAGATGTACACGATTTTAGGTCGCGGTTCACCCCTCGGGTTATACCCTTATTCCCAAGTTGATTTTTGAAAAAAATTCCATCTATTTTTCAAAAAAAGATGCTCAATTCTTTGGATATATTAAAAAAAAGACTAAAATTTTCTGGGGCCTTACACGAGATTTCTGTTTCTAACTCAACCGTCTTCAAGAGTTTCAGAAGTTTTTATTTTTATTGTCTCTTTTCAAAAATATTTTTTCTTTTAATTTATGACTGATTCGTTAGTTCTAATCCCTCTCTGTTATTTAGAATTCTTTAGGCGGAATCTTCTAAAAATCTAGAGAAGACAAAAGGTTCACAATGAGTACTTCATAAAAGAGACAATAAAAGAGTGTCTTCTGCTGAAAAAATAATTCTTTTAATTAATAAAAATTCTGCTACTCTCGGCAAAAAGAAACTCAATTTAATGAGTACTTCTGTTACTATTACTATTCAAAAATTTGCAATCATCTAAAGTTTTAATTCGCTTATAAAAAACAATTAATCTTTCTTAACTTACTCAATTTAATATTATCTCATGGGATTACATTTATTTATTCATTTATTTAAATAAAATCAATCAATGTTTAATAAATATAAATGCAATTTCTTAAAGAAGAAATTGTCATCGAATATCATCCCCTTCTCTTCATGAATATAAATAGAATTTTCCATTTGTTTGAAGGGTAATTTGGTTATATTTGCCCTTTGTATTGGGCAGTATTACAAACTGACCGAGTAGCGAATCGATTGATTAGGTGAGCGAGAGATCAGGATATTCCCGACGGTAACTCCAAGCTCAAATAACACCATCTCTGTAGTTGTAGATCCTCAGGGCTAATATACAAATCACGGCTCATCTCTCATCTGTAAACATGCAGCTCTATTCACTAAGCAAATAACTTCAATCTCACCTGTTTTTAACCGACTTCAAAAAAAGGAGGAGGTTCTCTATTCGACTGAATTTTTTTTTTTTTTTTTTTGTGCCTATTTTACCTCATATCTCCGCCAATTGTCAACCGATTTTGAATTTTTTTTTACTTTATCCAATGCAAAGCATGGGTAAAGTATTGTAATCGCTCTCGGGGCAAGCGTGGCTTCAAAGGGTCCTCAGGTAAAGACTACGGAACCCATGGACTCAATTAAAGTCACAAATTGTAGTATTCAATTAGGTTGTTTTAGCGTGACGGTTTTGCCAAAAATTACATGGGGTCTCGTCGAGAGGCCAAAAAGGGCGATTTTTCATTTAGTGCGTG
>JALMQS010000102.1:1791334-1835015 GCA_024734495.1 Forficula auricularia
TTTTCCACACCGTTGCACCGATTGAAATGAAATTGAAAACCTACCATTATTTTAACAAAATGAAGCGCTGATTAGTTTTTGGTACATATCGGCCCACAAACATTAGTACTTTATTTCAGTACTTTTTTTAGTTTTTCTAAATATCTTGAAAATGACTTAACCAATTTTGATGAAATTTAATATCCTAATTAAGTACCTTGGGGACCACAAAAAAGGTTAAATAAAGTTTTTAGTAAAATTATATTTTAAAGTACTTTACTCTAGAGTAAGATGAGTACTTTTTTAATTTTTTAAATTCTTTAAAAATTTATTCATTTGAACGTTTTAATATAGCTCATTTAGCCTTGCTTAAGTAAGAATGGATAGGCTTCTCTCTGTGAAATGCTAAAAATTTGGGAGGAATTTTTATGAGTAACCATAGCAACTGCGTTGTTTTCTTATCCTGATTACCTTTGCAGAAGACATAGAGGAATCGATTTTAAATCAAAAATAGCGATTGATTCTCATCAAATACTTGAGGAATAACCATTCTATATTGGATTTTTGACGTTTCGGTTGTTATTGGTGACCATTTCTGAAGACATAGAGGAATCGACTTTAAGCCAAAAATAGCGATTGATTCTCATCAAATACTTGCAGGAATAACCATTCTATATTGGATTTTTGACGTTTCGGTTTTATTGGTGACCATTGCTGAAGAGATAGAGGAATCGACTTTAAACCAAAATAGCGATTGATTCTCATCAAATACTTGAGGAATAACCATTCTATATTGGATTTTTGACGCTTCGGTTTTATTGGTGACCATTGCTGAAGACATAGAGGATCGCTTTCGAACCAAAAATAGCGATTGATTCTCATCAAATACTTGAGGAATAACCATTCTATATTGGATTTTTGACGTTTCGGTTTTTATTGGTAACCATTGCTAAAGACATAGAGGAATCGACTTTAATCCAGAAATAGCGATTGATTCTCATCTAGTACTTGAGGAATCAACCATTCTATATTGGATTTTTGGACGTTTCGGCTTTTATTGGTCACCATTCTAAAGACATAGAGGAATCGACTTTAAACCAAAAATAGCGATTGAGTCTAATCAAATACTTGAGGAATAACCCATTCTATATTGAATTTTTGAGCGATTTCGGTTTTATTGGTAACCATTGCTGAAGACATAGAGGTATCGACTTTAAACCAAAAATAGCGATTGATTCTCATCTAGACTTGAGGAATAACCATTCTATATTGGATTTTTGACGTTTCGGCTTTTTATTGGTAACCATTGCTGAAGACATGGAGGAATCGACTTAAAATCAAAAATAGCCATCGATTCTCATCTCGATACTTGAGGAATTATAATTCTACATTAGGTTTTTGACGTTTCGATTATTATTGGTAACCATTGCTGAAGACATGGAGGAATCGACTTAAAATCAAAAATAACGATCGATTCTTATCTAATACTAGAGGAACAACCTTATTGCATTCCATTTTTGATGTTTTGACTATCAATGGCAACCTCTACTGAAAACCTGGAAGAATAGACTTAAAATCAAAAAGACTAAAATCTTTTTTGGTAAACAACTCAAGTTTGAGTTGTTTGCCATAAAAGAATTTAGTCTTTTTGATTTTAAATCTATTCTTCCACGTTTTCAGTAGAGGTTGCCATTAATAGTCAAAACATCAAAAATGGAATGCAATAAGGTTATTCCTCTAGTATTAGATAAGAATCGATCGTTATTTTTGATTTTAAGTCGATTCCTCCATGCCTTCAGCAATGATTACCAATAATAATCGAAACGTCAAAAACCTAATGTAGAATTGTTATTCCTCAAGTATTAGATAGAATCGATGGCTATTTTTGATTTTAAGTCGATTCCTCCATGTCTTCAGCAATGGTTACAATAATA
Source organism: Forficula auricularia (assembly GCA_024734495.1). NCBI lineage: Eukaryota > Metazoa > Arthropoda > Insecta > Dermaptera > Forficulidae > Forficula > Forficula auricularia. The sequence goes on from JALMQS010000102.1 coordinate 1,793,248, forward strand.
ACCGAAATGTCAAAAATCAAATGTAGAATGGTTATTCCTCAACTATTAAATGAGAATTATTTTTGAATTAATGTCAATATGAACTACAAATTGCAAGTGATATCTGATTAATAATAAAGGAACAAACATATTAATATTTCAAATGAATTTGGATAAAGTTTAGCAACGATCCGTTGCAGTTTATTTGCATTGGGTCCAGTCTAGCTTCCGATTGGTCCCATTTTTTTCGATTTTTTTCATAGGTATTAGACCTTTTTTATTAGGTTTGTTTAGACCTAACCTCTTTGTTTATGAACCGATTTCGATGGTTCTTTTTTTATCCGAAAGGGGGTGTCTTAGGGATGGTGTCATATTAATTTGGTCAAGTTCTGATGATATGGTCACTATTAATAACATCACTAAAAAGAGAAAAATAAAAAATTTTAAGAAAAAAATAAAAACCGACTTCAAAAAATTAAATGCAACAAATAAAATACACTAAAGGTATAAAATAATTATTATCTTATTTAGTTACAACTAAACGACGAAATATTAACACGAAATTACTTTTTGAAGTCGGTGCCAAACATATACCTTTTATGAATCGCACTCGACGGATCTTACTTAGTACGTTTGGCGGGTACGCTCGCTTATAGGTATAGTTTGTTTGGCACCGACTTCAAAAATTAATTTCGTGTTAATATTTCGTCGTTTAGTTGTAACTAAATAAGATAATAATTATTTTATACCTTTTAGTGTATTTTTATTTGTTGCATTTAATTTTTTTATTTTTTTCTTAAAAATTTTTATTTCATAGGGATTAGACCTTTTTTGTTAGGTTTGTTCAGGACTAACTTCTTTGTTTATGAACCGATTTCGATGATTCTTTTTTATTGGAAAGGGGGTATCTTAGGGATGGCGCAATATTAATTTGGTCAAGTTCTGATGATAGGATCACTATTGATAACATCACTAAAATGAGAAAAATTAAAATAATTAAAAAAAATAAATAAAACCTACTTCAAAAAATTAAATGCAACAAATAAAATACACTAAAAGGTATAAAATAATTATTATCTTATTTAGTTACAACTAAACTACGAAATATTAACATGAAATTACATTTTTGAAGTCGGTGCCAAACATATACTTTTTATGAATCGCACTCGACGGATCTTACTTAGTATGTTTGGTGGGTACGCTCGCTTATAAGTATAGTTTGTTTGGCACCGACTTCAAAAAGTAATTTCATGTTAATATTTCGTAGTTTAGCTGTAACTAAATAAGATAATAATTATTTTATACCTTTTAGTGTATTTTATTTGTTGCATTTAATTTTTGAAGTCTGTTTTATTTATATTTTTTTAATTATTTTTTGATAGAAAAGTTCTCTACTAAATTCTGTATTTTTAACCAATTAAAAAATTGAAAATGTAGGAATATAAGCAAAGTACATGGATCAGTCGAAGTAGATATTAATTAAATTCGAAATGAAGTTTTTCTTTTTAGTTGATACAAATACGTAAGAATAGGAGCAAATTGAATCGTAAAAAGAAAAGGATATTTCAGGTGTTATAAGCCTTGGTTCTCTTGTAATAAATTACTAAACAATACGACACCAATATGGCGAGTTTATGTTATTGGTGGGGGAAGCATCCATTCTTATAAAGGAAGAATATTAAAAAAAATTAAATTATGAAAAAAGTCAAGTAGGTACTTTGGGAACGTTCTTTCAGTTTCTACTAAAAATAAAAACCTCTGTATCTCTGGGACTTATTGAATTATTTGAAAGTAATTTTTAGCTGGCCTGTAGTGACGATGACTGTCAACTAGAATGCGTCATAAACACATTTCCAAAAATGGACTTAGACCGTTCTTTCCGTGTGGTCTTTAATTTTCAAAATTTTAAAAATAATCGTTTTTTTTTCTTTTTACTATTTTTCCAGACGGTCGTTTTATATTTTCATACTTTTTGATTTTGGGGTGAAAGACCCCTTGAGGCTTCCAGTGAAATATTTGTCGATTAAGAAAAAAATGAGACTGCAATCCGGAATTTTGTAAATTTTTCCATATTTGTCTTTTCAATTAAAAAGTTAAGCAAATTATTTCTTTTTTTTTCTTTTCGAAAAATGTGCTTATAAAATAAAGAGGGGCTTGTCTTATATTTGAGAGATTTAAGAATTAATAGAAGCAAAAATTCATTCATTAACTCCTGTTGTTTGTGGGCTTGTTTTATTTTGTCTTGGTCAATAACGTACCTATAAGTATTTTTTTTTTTTTGGGGGGGGGGGGGCTTATTTGTGCTTAGAAATATCTGGGAGATGAATCAAAATAATTTCAATACGAATACCATAGTTTTAAAAATTTTAGACAAAAAATCCAAAAAATAAAAAAAAAACTTATTTATGTGAAACTCTTGAACAATAATACCACATAGGTATTCATTTTTCTTCAATTGCTATACTCGATTCCGAGAGTCGGCGATTACTATGGAGAGTACCTCTCTATTGTAATGTTCTTGAGGAAATTTTTCACAGGCGTGGTTTCCTATTGTCTTCCCCTGAAGGAATCAGATTATATATACACAAAGAGAAACAAAGAGGTTGTCCTCTGCTTGATGCAAATAAACATACTCACATATATATCAGAGATGATATATATTATTTATCAAGCAGAGGACAACCTCATTTGTTTCTCTTTGTGAATCAACAACTCTGCTACTCTTGGAAAAACAAAAACTTTTCAATTAAATCAGATTATAGCCGGTCAAATATTAATAGCGAGTCGGACTTGAACCCGCGCCCGTTAAAACATTAAATTTAATGTTTAAACTAGGCTTGTCTGCTAAGTAATAACAAAAATTTTCAATATCCACGCCATACTGACCCTATGAAAAATAATATTTATAATAATTAATAAAAGACTGATGATGAAGGCCAAGCCTTCTAAACAACAGTCTCAAACAAATAAATAATAGTACCTGGAGGCACCGAGCGATGCACGGTAACCCCTGCCCCCCCCCAAACCACACACCTCGCCCCCACCACTGCACCCCCCAGATCCATCCCCACCCCCACCCAGTTTTTGCACTTCTATCTTTCTAATGGTCCACATATTATGTGTATATTTCTTTAATCGTACACCAATTTGACCACATTCGTTCATATTGATAAACATTATAAAAAATAAATAGGAAAATAATAATAAAAAAAATAATTGTATAGGATCTGAAATGAAAACATAAAATTAAAAAAAATATGTACGTCTCGGGACGCGCACAGAAGTACAGAAGTGATAACTTTCACCAAGCAAGTATTTTTTTAGGAAGACAATTTCAAGGATAATTGCCCGGAGAAAAGAGAATTCAATATTTAATTTTAATTAGAAAAGTGGAGGGGGAGGGGCAATGAATAATTATTAATATATTTAATGTTTCTGGATTTAAAATTAATTGTTGTCTTTCTTTCAGCTTAATTCAATTATACATATTTCAAATTTGCGTCGCCGCAATTTATTCAATGAATTATATTTATTAAATACATAGCTATATATAATATATTCAATTATTTCCACACTTATAATAAAGTCTAATTCAAAAATATTCATTTTAGTAAAAGTAAAAGCAAAGTTTTTTAAAATAGTTCTATAGTCCAGTGGTAGAGTGTGTGCCTCTGATGCAAGAGGTCTCAGGTTCTAATCTGACATTCAGCAAGTCATTTTTTTTATTGAGATTTTCATCTATCAATAATTACTTTAATTAAGAAAAAATCAATTAAGATGAATTTTGATGAGGTCCAGACCTAGCCAGATCTTTTTTCATCCCCAAAACTTGTTAATAGATTTTGTTTCATCAAAATCGGTAGGGCCATTTTCAAAATAGAACCAAGATACAAATATATAAATAAATAAATATACCAATTTTTGCTCGTTTAATAAGAGTAGATATAGTATATACATATAAATATTTGATATCTATATCTGTGTATGTTTATTTACATCAAGCAGAGGACAACCTCTTTTTTTCTCTTTATGATTCAACAACTCTGCTACGCAAAATAAAAACTTTTCAATGTATTTTATTACACGAAAAAAGTAAATGTAATTTGACCACTACGTGTCAGTGTGAGATACAAAACCTGTGATTTTTTAAAAAATCTTCTATATTTTTTGATATTTGATATATTTGTTTGATAAAATAGAATTAAACTGAAAGACAAAGAATGTCCTTTCTATTCATTAATATAAGTCCTCAAAATAACAGACACCTTTGCTAACAACCGTAGACACGCCCTAAGGCGTTTATTTATTCCATCAAAAATGAAGGTTGGTTGCTCAAGGGACCTCATTCATCCATTTCAATTCGTATTTCGAAATATTATTATTATTATTACATACGAACTTTCCTCTTTGGCGGTGTTGTGGTTGTTGTTTGCCCGAAAACAAATCTCGGATAGCAGGTGGGTGAGGAATTGGCCAGGGCATTAGATGAACAGGTGTCGCGGCTTTCTGGCAGCGATCGTTTCGTTAAGCCCCCCTTTTTCGAGTGGGGGGTGCAGAAGATACTTTGCGGTTGGCCACCGACCTCTGACCACTGGTCCATTCATTTCGTAGAAAGAAGGGAACGTAACCTGGTCTCGGTTCTCGGCTCTGCTGCTTCACCTTCCGTGATGAAGGAACCAAACGGGTAGGAGGGATGCGGTGCAAGAAGGGTTAAACCTTTCGCTTTTGCTTTCGAGTGGATCCCTGTTCAAATTAACTTAACTGCTAATTAAATTTTTTACTTGACGAAATCCACAAATCCAAGTTGGTAAATGAGATCATTTAATTCGGATTTCCACTCGGAAGACAAATCCATTTAAAGGATGTAACGTAATTATGATTTGCATAATAATAATAATAATTGGAACAAGAACAGGAATACGATCATTTTAAAGACACCAGTAATACATCCCCAAGCGATTTCTATTATTTGTAAAAAGCAAAATTCTTTAAATATTTTAATATCGTCGATTTAGTAGTGCGAATATTTTCATTAAAATATAATATTTAAAAAAAATAAAACCGACTTCAAAAATTAAATGCAACAAATAAAATACACTAAAAGGTATAAAATAATTATTATCTTATTTAGTTACAACTAAACGACGAAATATTAACATGAAATTACTTTTTGAAGTCGGTGCCAAACATATACCTTTTATGAATCGCACTCGACGGATCTTACTTGGTACGTTTGGAGGGTACGCTCGCTTATAGGATATAGTTTGTTTGGTACCGACATCAAAAGTAATTTCATGTTAATATTTCGTCGTTTAGTTGTAACTAAATAAGATAATAATTATTTTATGCCTTTTAGTGTATTTTATTTGTTGCATTTAATTTTTTTGAAGTCGGTTTTTATTTTTCTCTTAAAAATTATTTTAATTTTTCTCTTTTTAGTGATGTTATTAATAGTTATCATATCATAAGAACTTGACCAAATTAATATTCCACCATCCCCAAGATACCCCCGTTCGAATAAAAAAAGAATCATCGAAATCGGTTCATAAACAAAGAAGTTAGGCCTAAACAAACCTAACAAAAAAGGTCTAATACCTATGAAAAAAATGGGACCAATCAATTCAGTCGAATAGAGAACCTCCTCCTTTTTTGAAGTCGGTTAAAATGATATGATCTTTGAGCTTATATATTTTGTAACCATCATTGATGTTACTATGACCCGGAGACGCAGTATTCAAGGTACAGGGTCCATCCCAGTATTCCAAAAAATAAGAAATTTAAAATATTCACATGACGAGCAACTGTCCTTAAAGTGTAAAATGAAAAAATTATCGAATTAGATTTGGGCAAAGTAAAATAAAGGTTTGTGTTCAGGCCTACCCTAAAAAACCATTCTAGTTAGGTACTCCAATGATAAGTTTATTTCTTAAAAAGTCACAACGGGTTTGAAACTACCATGTAAGACATAGGTATATGCAGTTCTTTTTATCGGTTCAATTAAAGGAAGTGTATAAACACCTGATATTATTAAACTGATTGCTAGAACAGTGGGGAATTCATTTGTCCATAATAACAACTACTGTACTGTTTTTTTATGAATTCAATAATTTCTGAAATTTTGAGAAAGATTTATCTAAAACTCTATTAGTTCATTAGAAAAACTCAACTTAATACATAGAAGATACAATCCATACTAATTCTAAAATTATTAAATAAAGAAAGGTGGGTTTATAGATATCTAATAATATAGTACCCATTATATTTTGAATATAGCTAAAATATTTCAGATTTTGCAAAGTATTATAATATACTTACATGTAGTTTTTGATCTAGAATATCTTTTAAATTAATTATTTTATCCTAGTTTTAAATATTTTTTTTCTTATTTAGCAGTCTACATAATATATGTATAACATATACTTTCCTAGCTTTGAAATTTTTATTATAATGTGCCATTATTTTATGAATTATTTATTTATTTTTGTAGGTTTTGCTTTTTGATGTTTTTATTTTTGGAATACTATAATTTGTGATCTATTTATTAAATAATTATAATAATTTGATATATTGTGCAGTATACTAGACACAAGAATTTTACCTATGGGGTACATACCTACTTGCTTCTAACTTTATATATAAGAAAAAATGAATATTTTAGTATTTCAAAAGCAACAAAATATTATTATTATTATGCCCTCTAAAATTGTTTTTCTTGTATTAATTATTTTGAAATAAAATCAGTGAAATTAAATTTGATGTTTGATTGGAAGATTTTTTAAATATTTTATAATTTTTCTAATTATTTCTGAGTATCATTAAAATCTGTAATATCATTGATTTTTAGCTATAAATGTATATAAAAGATGTATAAAATTTTAACTAATTTTTGTATTTTTTGTTTACAGCTTCCATATGTCATGGCTATAGAATATGACAACCCACAAGCTCTTCGCCCTCCAGAAGTGAACGTCTCCTCAAAAGGAACAATACCCACCAAAGTGCAGACATTCCGGTAAGCTTAACAAATCATTTTTTTCTTCTATATCTACTCTTATTAAACGAGCAAAAATTGTATATTTATTTGTATATATATTTGTTTGTATATTTGTATCTTGGTTATATTTTGAAAACGACTCTACCGATTTTGATGAAATTCACGGGTTAGGGGGTTTTTGGGTGACAATTCGATCTGTCACGGTCTCATCTTCGACAAAATTGTTTTTGATGGGTTTTTTCGTAATCAAATTAATTATTCTCAGGTAGACAAATCCCATTCTTAGGGTTTTAAAAAAGGTTACTCTTTCCTTTTGTACCCAGGCAGACAATGGGTTGCCTTAATTCATTGTTCTAAAAGGCCTTGAAGAAGTATTGTGATTGTGGATTTTAACATATTTTGTTCTCCATAAACGTTAGAAATATTAATAAACGTTTTATAATTGTTTTTATAAAGAACTTTATTTATTTAATAGAATAAAAATAATCAAGAATTTATTTAAAAATATATTTCGCATAAGCAGGTCTCAATTTTCTGAAAAACAACACATTTTGATAGGTTTTATTTATTAACAATTGGATGAATAAAAATGAATCATATGGTTGAATCAAAACAGGTGCAGGAGGTGGGGTGATCCAGGGGTAGGGCGAGGTTTCGGGGGTGGGGTCAAGCGGGGTGGGGTACAGTGGGCGAATACTATATATATTTTGTATTTTTTTAATTTGAAAACGGCTCTCAAATAAAAATCGACCTTTTTATCAGAATTTTAAATTAAAAATAATATTAAAATAAAGGTTTTAACTGAAGGAAGAAGTTACCGAGCATCGCTCGGTGCCTCCAGGTATATTTATTAAATGTCGATAGTAATAGAAAATCAAAAGAGTTGGTCAACTACTAAATTTGAGGTGTTATTATTTTTAATGAATTCTATTTTGAGATACATATTACTAGTTTTTATTTTAGTAAAATTCTTAGTTGGAACCTGATTTCTTCAATGACATCATTATTATTAAAATAAAGTTGTTATGATATCAGGAGAGGCAGCTATATATCAAAACAAAAATAGTCTTTTATCAAAGTTTCTATTAAATATTTAATCTTTATCAGGACAAAGAATGGTTTATTTTAATATTATCAAAAGGTAGGTATAAGGTTGTCAAAAAAAAGATAAAAATAAAATTTATCAACAGCCTGAAGAAGCTGCAATAAAAGTGGCGAAACGTTGCAATTGATAAGTCATAAACAAACACTTATTTTGTTCCTCATCCTCTGAAAAACAAAAAATTACATATATAAAAATAAAAAATAAAAATAATAATAAAATCTTATCCTGTTAAAGATTAAATATTTAATCGAAACATTGACCAACGAAAATTAAAGTTTTATTTTCTTGGCTGTCTTTCCTCATATCTAAACTTAGGAAATAATAATAATACTTAAGTAATAATGATAAATGCGTGCTACACTACATCAGGTTTGTACATGTTTATACATGTCTAAAGCTGCACAACAGTACCAACGGTACCATTTGAGTAGGCTCATTTAGCATTATATTTACAATGCACTAGGAGCTTCTATTTGACAATAAACAAATGGACGAAAAAACATCTTAAAATATTAAAAAAAAAATTGAAATAACAAAAAAACTGTGGAAATTCCAAATACATATTTGAAATCAAGATAAAAAACTATATTAAGCTCAACAGTTGGTATAAACTATTGAGACAAAAATCATGTTGACAAGTCTAATTATTATTATTCGATAATTCAATAAAAATTACAGAGGGGCCGGTAGCGCAATCGGTTAAATCACCAACAGTACTTTTCTAATCCGATTAGGAGAACATCAACCTAGACTTCATCAGTTCAATCCCAGCAAGAAGCAAAGTGAATTTATTTGGAAATAATAAAAAAAAACCGGACCCTCGGCTCCAGAAACTGACAATCTCTGGTTCTAGAAAACCTCACGCATGCCCAGGACAAAATTTCGTAACAAGCAACCATGAATCGTGAGAGTCAAAACAAGATTACCCCAGGTGGTAACCAATCCATCCACCCTCGAGTGGCAACCGGGCAATCAGATTCTGGGGACCCGGACCATCACGAAGTCAAGGAAGAAACAATGGAAGAATAACGCCAAAAATCCATACATACCTGGGCACCTTTAACATCAACACACTCATCCGGCCAAGAAAAATTACATAGCCTGACCATGGAACTCGATAACACGTTCCGGAAAAAGATAGAGGCGTGGAAGGTCCAACCAGAAAGAAACACCAAGCTTTGCGTGATCCCAAGGGTCCAAACGCAACAAATAATAATAATAAAAATTACAGTTTTATACACTATCACTATTAATCTTTTCCCCAAAGGTCCTTATCAAAAAATAAAACTATGTATCACTAATAATAAGAAACGAACGATTCGTAATATTATCAGGAAGAAGATGAAAGAAAGGGCAGCACTCTTAAGATTAACTCAGGATTCCCGAGAAAAATAGATAGTGATAAACTTCAAAAATTTTCAAGGATTGGATTAGAGTCATTTGTATTTATGGTATTAGAATAGCTCAATTTTATATCTTGGATAATATAATATACTAAAATCAAAGCGAAGAGGTTGTATACGTAAAAAGAGTATAAATTGAGATAAGAAACTTTTAGTATGCATTCAATAAAATTTTACTCGAATGATTTTGAAAGTATTTCCTTCCATAAAGATCTTCGATCACGATTCTTTCCTTCGAGCATATGAAGTCGCTCTATTTTGCTTTGTAGATCTTCATCTATATATACCTATATATTTATATATAAATCAAATCTGTGCCATTTATATGTTTCGACGACGTCGCCAGCGTCAATAGATGAAGGGCCTTGGCTCTAGGGGTTGATTCATCCCCGAAATTGAGCCTCCCATTTTGGCGAGCGCTCAAATTACATGCGATTTTTCGGCGTCATAGGCTTTTAAGCCATCGGGTCTCGATGGATGTCGATGTATCGGGTTTCATATATGGCTCTCGATACGATATCACGACGATCGGTCACTTGCCTTATATATAACCGAGCAATTGGTCGGACACAGTGGGGGCGGAGTCTTCATTTTTTTCTCTCTCTATTTTCACTTTTCAACAAAAAACATTTGAAAAATAACGGCTCTTGTTTAGTGATGGCTAAAAGCACCAAATTCAATTTCTTTGGGATATGTTTCCCTTTTTTTAAAACTAGAGAGTAGAAAATTTCCAATTGGACGAATGAAGGAGGAAAAGAATCAAACAAATGGATATAAATTGATGTATATATATATATATATATATATATATATACACATATATATATATATATACATATATAGAAAATAAATCACATATAAAATAAAAAAATCTTTGATATATCTACCCCTTGTTTTAATAATTAAAATTTCATTTATTTTCTGTCGATTCTAGCTAATTATTTATACCCGAATTTATATAGATATTTAGAGATTAAACTAAGTATAATAATTCAATTTTATAGATGTATTTTATAAATAAATAAATAAATAAATCTTTATTCCTCGACCTGCTTAGAGGCACAAGTCCTCGGTGGCTAAACATCAATACAATCTAGCTACAATACATTAACAAACATCAATACAAATTAATTACAACAATTTAACAAATAATAAACAAGTAAAAAAAAAATAAATAAAAAAATAGAAATGTATGCTCATTAACAAATAACATGACCATAGATTTCCATCAAAAGACAAAAAGTAATTTAAAAATTCCGCGCAAAAACCCGATACCAGGAGCAAGCGGCGCAAGAGCCATCCCGGCATTTGCCATAAGTTGTTAAGGAAACCTGGTCAAAACCTTAACAAGGATGGTAAGTTTATTTTAAGTCTTATTGAAAAGTTTTTATTTTACCGAGAGTAGCAGAGTTGTTGATTCATAATAAGAGAGACAAAAAGGTTATCCTCTGCTTGATCCACATAAATATGACCCTTATTTTGGATATTTTCAAATATTTACGCTGACATGGGCTCATATGGTTCTAAATAAATTAAAAAAATATCCCCAAAGTTTCAAGTCTCTATCCCAATTTTAGTGCTACACAGCGATTAATTTTCCCATCAACATGGGGTTTTTGGCATTGAACGATCAATTTTTTTATTCCGGCCAAAGTAATGGTTCAAAATATTTGAAACTCTGTAGACTTTATCCTTATAATAGTAGCTATCCTTCAGAATTTTTACAGCTTTGTTGCTATTACAATCTAGATAAAATACTGCTATATCTTAGTATTAGTAAGTTATAGACTCCAAAATTATAATAGCTAAAAATCTGTAAAAATTTATGGAGAATTGATGGAAAGACATGATAATAATGAAAAAATAAAATTCCGAATTAAAGAATTGGCTGATATGTAGTCTACGTTCAGATGCGGTTCAGTTCTATCTAGATCTCGGTTCGATTAGATAAAAAAAAGCCCAAGGAGACTGGCTTCCAAATTTTCACTTTAAGAACTCTTCACATACCCATTCTGTATGTAGGCTTAAGTAGATAAAAAAAAATTGTTCTATTTTTCTATGTAACTTCACAGACTGTAGACTACATTTTTTAAGAATTTACCATCGCATTTTATTCAAGAGAGATGGTCTACTAATACCTACTAGATCCGAGATATTATGGATTATTTTTTATTATGTCAGAAGAATTTTTTACCTCTTCAGGAATCGAATCTGAAAGCCAAAAGAGAGCAATCTGGGCATTTGGCTTGACCTCCAAGGTGGAGCATATCTGACATAGTATATAGGAGGCGGACAAAAATATTTATTTTCAAAGAATTTAGCAATCACTTAATACTAAATTTTAACATACACCAAACCAAAATATATGGTTATATATTTTTAACCGACTTCAAAAAAGAAGGAGGTTCTCTATTCGACTGAGTTTTTTTTTTTTTTGTGCCTATGTTACCTCATATCTCCGCCAATTGTGAACCGATTTTGAAAAAAAAATTTGCGTTGGGTTCAGTTTACTTTCCAATTGGTCCCATTTTTTTCATAGGTATTAGACCTTTTTTGTTAGGTTTGTTTAGGCCTAACTTCTTTGTTTATGAACCGATTTCGATGATTCTTTTTATTCGAACGGGGGTTTCTTAGGGATGGTGCCATATTAATTTGGTCAAGTTCTTATGATATGATCACTATTAATAACATCACTAAAAAAGAAAAAATAAAAATAATTTTTAAGAAAAAAATAAAACCGACTTCAAAAAAATTAAATGCAACAAATAAAATACACTAAAAGGTATAAAATAATTATTATCTTATTTAGTTACAAGTAAACTACGAAATATTAACATGAAATTACTTTTTAAAGACGGTGCCAAACATATACCTTTTATGAATCGCACTCGACGGATCTTACTTAGTACGTTTGGTGGGTACGCTCGCTTATAGGTATGGTTTGTTTGGCACCGACTTCAAAAAGTAATTTCATGTTAATATTTAGTAGTTTACTTGTAACTAAATAAGATAATAATTATTTTATACCTTATAGTGTATTTTATTTGTTGCATTTAATTTTTTTGAAGTCGGTTTTTATTTTTTCTTAAAAATTATTTTTATGATTAGAATGTTTTAAGAATTTTGATTTTTGAAAATTTTCAAAATCGAAAGCTAGCATAAATATTATAAAAAACTTTTCAATAAATATTATCAACAGCAACTTGTGAAGAAAGTTTAGCTGCATCCTTTCATGAGATTCCATTTAACGATTCGATTTCTTTCTTATTTCCTAAAATTTTTTATCTGGCAGTTTTGAAATTTGAAAATTTTTCGAAATACATATATTTTCGCACTAGAACGAATTTTCTGTGAGCTTTAGTGGTTATCCAGTCAGAGAGTCAAACAGAACCTCTCTAAATTAAAGATTTAATAATAATTTTTTCTAGCTAGAATATTGTTAAAATCCTAATTACACATACATCACAGATAAATTTCCAAAAAACACATTTTTTAGCCTCAAAGTCCTTTGAAACGTAAAGATCAGTGAAAATTTCCACTTAAGATTTTTTCTCAAATAAAAGATTTTCAGTATCTTCTACACAGAGAAAGTCCATTTTTCTTTGTTGGACAGTAATCGAAATATAATGTCATTAAACAATCTTTGATGCATTATTGTCTATTTTTGTAAGATTATATAAAAGTTTTTATCACGTTAATTAATTGTTCCTTTTAAGAAATCTTTAATTCTAAAAATTCTCAGTGGTCAGCATTTCACAGTTTAAGCCAATTTACATTTAATTAATAAACTGAGGATTTATAAAGGATTTAAGGTTCCGCAATAGGGGGAATATGAAATCAGAATAAAATCTCTTGAAGCCAGAGTGACAACCATTTTGAAATTTATTAATAGGATTTATGTCTAATTTGTATACAGTGACAACTTGCAAACCGGGCATTCTAAATTTATATGACTTTAAAACGAGGAAATTGATTTAATTTTTTTATTTCTGATTTTTTGCCGATTCTTGTTAGAAAATCCCAAAGAATAATTAATTTTACAATTTATACAATCGTAAAGCTAACAAAAGTACACCGGTTCCAAGTGTATCAATTGTATTTCAGATTACTTATTGAATCTCAAAAAACCAGAAATTTTCAATTGAATTTCTGAACATGGTAGTAATAGTAATGTGGCCTATAAATTTAATTTAATAAATTTTATTGGATAACAATAAATAAACAATTAATAGCATTTAAAATAGTGAAATATAATAAAAAATTTTTTAAAGAAGAAACAAGAACTTCTCACTATGTCCCTCATTGGCGTAGTTAGAGAGTTTTCCTAAGGGGGGCAGCCTGCCAGCTGATTAGACACCAAACAGTTTCAATGTCGGTAATTACATTAGAAATCAACTAACTTTTTAGTAGAATTGACAAATTTTGGAAATAACGAAATAATTTAATCAGAAATTCATCAAACTGATGCCTCGTAATAATGGAGTTTTGATTTTTCTAGGGGGGGGGGGGGCAATGAGTTTTGTTGGGAGTATTTATCTAACTTTCCATTTAAATTTCAACATTACTGTCTAACCCTTTGAGGTATACAAATTTATATAAGGACCTTTATTAAAGTACATTTAGTTTCCATCAGAAAATATAATTTGAGAGAAATGTCTAAAATCAACGAGTTATGGAAATGGAAATATTTTTCAATATAAAAATTTAATCCCATTTAATTGGCCAGGTAATTTTTTGAATCAAAAAATATAGAATTTCGTTGATGATACAGATTTTAATCAAAATGTTCACCTTAATACTAAGTGGTACACTTTATCTAAATCCGCTTTTATTTTAGTAAAATAATGTTTACTTTTCTCAGGAAAAAGTATTTAAATATGAAAGTTTAATTGTCTCTAGATACTTAAATGAACTTTCTTTTAGGAAATTAAAAAATCAAAATGTTTCTTCATTAGACTTTTTAATATGTAAGAATATCTAGGACGCCAGAGCTGTATTTATCTAAGTTTCCACATAAATTTCACCATTAACTGCCTAACTTTGAGGTGGAAAAATTTATATAATGACCTTTAAAAAAAACGATTTAATTTCCAACAGAAAAGTTAATATGAGTGAAATGTCTAAAATTAATAGCTTACGAGTTAAAAGATACTGCAATATTGAAGAGTGAATGAACTTGATGAATCACTATGAAATAATGTGTGTCTTATCGAGACACTTTCTCTCGATCTAACAGACCAAAATAATTATAAATCGATCTTATTTTATCGATTTCATCTACCCGTAGGTTCATAGGACCTTTTTAATATAAGAAAATAGCATTTCGATTAAGAATTTTGTAGTTTAAGGGAAATTGTATGAAAAGATTCAGATTCTTCTCTCCAGGAGCGAATCAACTAGAAATGCTGAAAAGTTTTATTTTTTTTCTCATTAGATATTTATTCAAATTTATTTAAATTGCATATCTTTTTGTTATTACCTATGATCTTTTATGTAAATTAATTTTTATTAGAATATTTCTATTTTAAAGAGTAGTTTATTTGAAGCCTGATTTGAAAAAATCTCTAATAACTAATTTTAAATAATTTTTAAAAATATTAAATTAATTAGATATTATAAAACAATTAATTCTTAATAATTTACTTCAATTTTGAACGAAATCGATTAAGTACTTTTTGAGAAAATCGTCAAAAACCCCGAAAACCGTCCATGAAAGGCCGTTTTAGAAACATTTTTAAATTCACCTCCATGTCACAAGTCAATGTTTTGTTTCATATGACTTTTTTAACTTTTTTCAAAGGCATCTCGTGCTTTCAAAAAACATCGTTTTTTGATGGTTCAGATGGTTTTTGGCCATTTTCTCAAAAAGTACCTAATAGATTACGTTGAAAATTAAATTAAATTATTAATAATTAATTCTTTTATAATATCTATTAATTTCATATTTAAAAAAAAAATTCAACGGAGCTATTAGCGTTTTTTCAAATTGGACTTCAAATAAACTACCTTTTAAAATACAAATTTCGTAATAATAATTATTTGATATAAAAGATAAATTAAAATAACATAAAGATATGAAATTTCAATAGATTTGAATAAATATCTAATGAGAAAATAAAATAAAACTTTTCCCCATTTTTGTTTCTCTCCCGGAGAGAAGAATCCGAATCTTTTCATACATTTTATTTTAAACTACAAAATTCTTAATCAAAAAGCTATTTTCTTACATAATAGACATACTGTGAACCTTCAGATAAATGAAATCGATAAATTAAGGTTGTTTTTCTTTCTAATTTATAATTATTTTGATTTGTTTTATCAAGAGGCTGGGTCGGAAATCATTCGGCATCATCGAGCCATTTGTTACGGTTTTCTAGCTTTTTACAATTTTCTTAAAAACTAATCAATTAATTCCTTTCAAAATAGATTGATGACAAAATTTCTAGTTGATTATCTCCCAAAAAGAATATAATAAATAAAGAAATGAAATAATTTAAATATACGATTATATGAGCCTGGCGTCTGTCTGTCAGTGAAAAGTAGTGAAATAATTATTTTATTAAATAATTAAAAGCGTTAAGACAAGTTTATTTAAAATGGATTTAAAATAATTAATTTATATGATATATGTAATGATTTTGATTGTTTTATTTTAATATATTCAGAGGGAACTTTTCAAGGGTTAAAAAAATTCTTGTTCAGGCGGCCAAAGATCGACAACTGTCTTTAAATGCTCACTTCTTAATATATTTCTTTATGAACAAATTACTGATTTTCATTAAATATTTGAAAACTAACCCTTCTTAAGTTGCTAAAAATTCCATTGAACCAGGAGAATCAGTTCACAACATTTGTTTTACAATATTTATACTCTTTTACATATAAAAAGGAAAAGTGAGTAATCAATTACAAATTACAAGTAATTATACTATATATATTTGTCTAGATTAATTTGTCGCAACGCTGACGTAATGCTGCCGAGAGAGAGCGCCATCGGTATATTTGCGGCAAATTTGAAATATAATCGTAATTTGGACTCAAATTCTCTTTTAAATATTTGGAGCCTTATATCGATTATCGATCCCAAATTTAAAAAAATGATATAATATAATTCTCCTCCTCACACGATACCACTTATTTAAATAAATGTATTTCCACACAAAAAATATCATGTAGATTATAGAAAAAAAAATACTTCCAGATTCATATCTAGAGCCTCATTTCTGTGTGGCAGAAACTTTTAGAAGACTATGTATTTTCGGGAGTTTACAGGTATACATTTGGAGTGTGGTTTTTAAGAAGGAATAAAATTTTTGGACCGAGACGCTGCCCGCCAGGGCACTAAGCCAACTTGGAGGGCGTGCCGAAGGTATATATTTTATTATTTTTTAAGTATAAAGTAATATTAAATTTTATTAGATCTTCTTGAATTTAATCCATGACAGATATTACTATTTTCTTTCCTTATATGTTATATCGGTAGCTACTTATTTCTATTTTCTGTGCTATAAAATATTTGCTTGAATCCAAGATTGGTTGTGTCTGTCAGTCAAAGTGGATGACTCGCATTTTCTCTGAGAATGTTTTCCGAATGAGTGCATCAAAGAGAGAGGCAAGGGTGTGTTTCCAACCCCCAAACCCCCCAATCTGGATTTCCATCCCTCAGGCAATCCTCCGCCAGCCACTCTTCGGATCGATGAATTAAATTGTGAATAACTCAGCACAAAATCCACGGTAAATTAAACAATGGCTGGCTAAAGTGGATGGATGTTGCTAGGTGATAGGCAGCCAACAAAGCCTAGCAACCCGTGTACCGTACAAGGGCTACATATACAACTTCATTACGGCCTGCGTGGCCGGATACCCGACACTACCACTTATTCATTTCATTGAAAGAACTTTTAATAGAATACATTCCGGATACTTTTTATCAAAGGCTCTGATTGTCACAAGTGTCATCTTTTCAGTTCAGTTTTAATAAAATCGCATTTCTATTATCTAACACATGGAATTCACAAATATAAAGGTTCAAACTTAAGATATAGAGATAGGGATGAAATTACATTTATTATTATTATTTTTTTTAATACATATATATAATTATGTTGATTAATTTCCATTATAATTAGTAGATTAAAAATTCACAGTTCATTGGACAATGTTTTTTATTGAAGCTCTTATTCAATTTTTGTACAACGTTTCGTCTCTCTCTAGACTTTTTCAAGCACTCAATTGGTTAGAGCAACATTGGTTGAGATAACAATAAAAATAATTGAGACATAGTAGAATTTTTTCGTTTTAGATTGATCAATCGTAGGTTATTAAAGAACCAACAGAATTGTTGAATTTCAAAAGGAACAAACCAGTCTTGATGGATTTGACAGATGACAGATATAATGACATTGATGCAAGTAGATGTTTACCACAAAGGCACAACCTCTGTAGTCCGGAATAGAAGAAGAATAATAGAATGAAATTTCACTGATTGTGTTGAAGGTACTTTTTGATTGTAGTTTTGAAGGTTATATGTCGCTTAGAGTGGTCCTTATTTTGGATATTTTCAAATTTTTACGCTGACAGAGGCTCATATGTTTCTAAATAAATAAGAAAAATATCCCCAAGTTTCAAGTCTCTATCTCTATTTTACCACAGCGATACAAGTTAAATAAGGGGTTTTTGTCATAGAAATATCAATTTTTTATTCCGGCCAAAGTAATAGTTCAAAAAATTTGAAGCTATCTAGTATTTATTCTTATAATAGTAGCTGTCCTTCAGAATTTTTACAGATTTTTAGCTATTATAATTTTAGAATTGCAGCTAGATAAAATAATGCTATATCTTAGTGTTAATAAGTTATATACTCCAAAATTATAATAGCTAAAAATCTCTAAAAATTCTAAGGGATAGCTACTATTATAGGGATAAAGTTAACAGAGTTTCAAATTTTTTGAACAATTACTTTGGTTGGAATAAAAAATTGATCATTCAATGCCAAAAACCCCATGTTATTGCTTTTCAGCCCAGGTTGAAATTGAGATAGAGACTTGAAACTTTGGGGATATTTTTTTTTATTTATTTCGAATCATATGAACCTCTGTTGGCGTAAAAATTCCCCAAATAAGAACCACCATAATGTCCCTGTATAAGGTTGTGGGAAGTAAGTTTTAATCTCTAGAAGTCATAGAGGTAAACAAGTTAATTCAACTAGAGAAATAGCTTTATAATTTTAGCTTATTCAAATGTTATATTTTGTTGCTGTTTTATAGGAGTTATTGTTACTTGAGAATCTCTTATAAAACAGTAACAAAACATAACAATTGCTTAATTTTAATCTTTCGACGTGACACCGCAGTTTATTTAATTTAACTGTTTTATCACTTGCAGAGAAGACAAATTAATGATACAGGATCCAAGAAAAAAAGAGATTTTTTATTCCCTGGAAAAAGCTCTAAAGAAATCTAGTAGCCTGAGCATCCCAGCCCATCAATCAAGACCCAATTAGAAATAGTAAACAGACTCCACGCCTCATTAAAGATAATGGATGCTTATTCATATTAATGAATTTAATTACACTTTATATATCCTTAAATTAAATAAATAGCTTGCTTCTTTAATGAAAATAATTTGCAAAAAATAATAAATAAATGGGGATAATAAATCATTCTAATAACCTGATTCCTTTATTCAAAACATTGTTTGTCTATTGTTTTTGAACTCTACTACATACTACTACAACTATACTAAATACCATATCAGTTTCAATACTATATATATTAGTCTAGATTAATTTCCAACAACTCTCAGAGAATGCTGCCGACAAGGAGCGCTGATACCGTCGGTATATTTGCGGCAAATTTGAAATATAATTGTAATTTTAACTCGAATTTCGAAAAGAAAGACTCCAATTGATTTTAAATTAAGAAACATTAAATATATTGATAATTATTCCTCCCCCTCTCCCATTACCACTCAAAAAATAAATATTCAATTCGCTTTTCTTTGCGCACAGAAAAAGAAATTAATCAGATCTTATTTGATTTATATTTTATATGTTTTTGTTTATTTTTTAATAATTTGCCACTTTTTTATAATTTTTAAAAAATCTAAATTTTGTTATTCTTATTTTTTGATTTTTACAAAATTGAACGACTTAAGACACGCATGCCCATATGAGTTTCTCATGGCAATACTGGAGCAGCCTGTCATACAAACAACACCTGATCTCTTTTAAATATTTGGAGCCTTATATCGATTATCGATCCCAAATTTTAAAAAAAATGATATAATATAATTCTCCTCCTCACACGATCCCAGTTATTTAAATAAATCTATTTCCACACAAAAAATATCACAATGCTGTAGATTATAGAAAAAAAATACTTTCAGATTCACATCTAGAGCCTCATTTCTGTAGCTATGTCAGGACGAAAATTTTTAAGAGACTATGTATTTTCGTGAGTTTACAGGTATACATTTGGAGTATGGTTTTTAAGAGGAATAAAATTTTTGGAGCGAGACGCCGCCCGCCAGGGCTTTCAGCCCTGAGTGCCGAGCTTCGAGGGCGTGCCGAAGGCACGCACGAAAAGCTCGTATAATATATAGTATTTAATAAATAAAAGTAGAAAACTTTCCTTTGGTTAAACGAATGCCTTTTGATTAAACCGGTGGATGGGATATAAATATACAGGGTGTTCCGTATCTTAAAGATAAATCGTGAACAGAGAATAGGCCAGTTTATGACGGTTTTTAATAAAAGATTCATAGTTTTTGAGTTATAGACATTTTTTAAAAACATTAAAGATGATTGAAAGTTAACTGATCAAAATTTTTAAAACATAACTCCGGCAAAAATATTTTTTTTCTCCAAAAGTATAGTACCTAGTTATGGTTTTATTTTGAATTCTGGTCAATATCAGGCTTATACAGGATTGTGAACAAGAGAAGAATCATAAAATATGGAAATTTGTAGTCACATAATCTCATTATTTAAGGCAGGGTAGCAATTTTCAACATTTTCAAAAAAATGCATATAACTTAAATTATGAGACTTTTATTTAAAAAATTTTTTAGGTTCTGGACCGTTATAAATTGACCTATTAGAAACACCATGAATCAGACAGAAAATTCTAATTAATTTTCTAATTTCATGGAGGATTGACTAAATCTTTCAGAAGAGATCCGCGGCTATTCTTTTGAAGTTCTTCTTGAAACTTTAAAATCTTAATTTTCTACACTCAGAAAAATTAAAAATTTCTAAATTACCAGAAAAAATATTTATTTTTCTAATTTTAGTTTTCCTAACATTTATAATATAATTATTTTAAGTGACTTTTCTTTCTATAGTTGATGTAAAAGGGGAAAGCGTGAAAGCAACGAATAAAAAAAATATCTTTGAAACGTTTCGAGAAAATTTTCTTTTGCTATCTTCATTCTCAAAGAGAATATTAAAATTTTATAGTGATATGATCATATATTTGATAAAATTCTATTTGAATTCTACATTTTCGAATTTGTAGCTCTTGGAACGCAAGTATGTTTCTCATTGACTCTTGAACAGAATGTTAAATTTCATCTTTACAAATACAATTTTATATGTGAGAAATTTTAATAATCTTTATTTGACTAAAAAGATAGCAAAATAAAATTTGGCCGAAACATCTTAATGAGATTTTTTTATAATTAATTTATTAATATTTGAAAGTTAAATTTTTCAATAAAAATTAACACAGAGTAGTTAAATCTGAGAAACAGAACTAAACTAAACTATTATTATTATTATTATTTGTTTATCGGCGTCGACTACTATGGTGAAACTAAACTATTATAAATGAGCTTTTCGTGCGTGCCTTCGGCACGCCCTCGAAGCTCGGCCCTCTGGGCTGGTGCCCTGGCGGGCGGCGTCTCGGTCCAAAAATTTTATTCCTCTTAAAAAACCACACTCCAAAAGTATACCTGTAAACTCCCGAAAATACATAGTCTCTTAAAAGTTTCGCCTCATTTTCGTCCTGACACAGCAAAAGAAATGAGGCTCTAGATATGAATCTGGAAGTATTTTTTTCTTCTATAATCTACAGAATTGTGATATTTTTGTGTGGAAATAGATTTATTTAAATAAGTGGAATCGTGTGAGGAGGAGAATTGTATTATATCATTTTTTTTAAATTTGGGATCGATAATTGATATAAGGCTCCAAATATTTAAAAGAGATCAGGTGTTGTTTGTATGTTCCTTAATTTAAAATAAATTGGAGTCTTTCATTTCAAAATTCGAGTTCAAATTACAATTATATTTCAAATTTGCCGCAAATATACCGCAAATATACTGATGGCATCAGCGCTCCCTGTCAGGAGCATTACGTTACCGCTGCTGCAAATTAATCAGTGATATTATATATATTATGAACTAACATTATAAACCTGAAATTTTAAGAGATGATTCATTATTTTTAGAGTAAACGTAAAAACTCCAATCCAAATCATTCACTTAAACAATGAAATATGAAATTTCCTTTTGAAATTCTTATTGATTTTTGAAGTTCAGTACACAAAATTTAACCACACAGCACACATCCAGATAGCATACTCGCTCTAGAAGATATCATATCCAGCTCTTATTGTCTTTAAGATGTCTAGAAAACATGTTCTAGAGCAAGTGTGCTAACAGGGCACAGACAATTACAAAGATACATATAACTACTTTTTAGATTCATGAGATCTTGGAACATAAAGACGTTAAATTTTCCCGTACGATTACACTATTCTCTTTTAATTGAATGTATAATAACAAGAAACATAATTGGATGAAGGCCTGTTAGTTTAGGACCAAAACCATGAAAAGATTGGGTAGATATCTATTTTATTTCATTTAAAATCCATTTTTGAAAGAAAGAGACAAGATTCTTTATTTATTGAATTTTCCTAATCATTTATTAATTGTCTATTTTTTAATACTCGTGTATTTTTTATACGATTTTCATTAAATAGAAATTTCAATATAACAGCATCATAATATTCTCAGGATGAAATTGAATCAAAATTAAATTCTTGTGAATATATGTATACATATATACAGTTATAAAGGGGATGTTAACCTTAAACTTAACTCTCCTAATTGCAATAACGATGTAATAATTTCCCTCTTTGTCTGCTTAAGTAGTTGAGTCCTTCAACCATATTGTTTTGAGCGTTTTATTACACTCGAGCCCTCAGCTGAATGCTTACTCGCACCTTATATATCTTTATCATATCAAAAACGTTTAACTCAAGGACTCTCCCCTATCCTTTGAAAATCAATTCATTTCAATTTTATTTATTTATTAAATTCTAAAAATGGGGCAAGTTGAATTTTTTAAATATTATGGTCAAATATTGTTTGACTAGAACTCTGAAAAAAAATGTTCGAGAACCCTTATTGTGGAGTATTTGGGTGGGGCAACTTAAGAGCGTGTTCTGTACCATAGAGATCGAAGAAGTCTGGAACTCACAGAATAAAAAACAGGTACGAAATAGCAACCAAGACTAAATTTATGGTAGAAAAATTACACCTTCACTATTATAAAATTGATACGGACAAAATAATCAACTCCCATGTACAAACTGTTGGATTATGGACAGGGCACTATTCTGGAGATTCAAAAACCACTAAAGAAGGCGAGAATTATAGATCAGGCCATTGATCAACACCAGAATTATGTACTTCACCTTGAACGGAAATGTATACAAGATTAAATAAGAGGAACTGTTTAATATATGCAACACCTTTAAAAAGGAGAATTTCTACCATCTAGTATATGAATGCCCGATCTATTAAGGCCTTAAGAGCGATTTCCGAGACAACTCAGTGAACGGCAGGTTTATGAACAGCTATTGAACCCTTTCATGGACCATGATGTTAACCGACTATATTACTATTTAGAAGGAGAACTGAAATTGAGATCATTTATCATTAATGAATGATTTTTTACTTGTTTGTCTAGAACGATCAACATTTTTTTTCGAGATGTATTTGTAGACTATTTTTTGGGGTTAAATAAAAAAATTAGCTAGAATTTTTAGTTTTATTTTCATTACCCACTAAATTGTTTTCAAATAAATTAATCATTAATTTGACAAATTAACATATTTTCAACATCATTACCAAACGTGAAACAAAAAATACAATTTATCTATTTATACCGCGTTCATATTTTTACTAATAATAGTGCATTATCTTTTATGACTAGCTAAATAATATTTGCCAAAATTGGATGAAGTCACCTGAAAAAATTGGGGATGAGGGATAGACATATAAAGCGATAAACTAAGGTAACAAATATAGATATGAATGGGAGGTCATGGGGGAGAGTCTATATTAGGAAAATTTTTGAAAAAAGTATCTTCCATTCCACCTTGAATGGTAAAAGCTAAGTATTGGTAAATGGTAAATACGGTGTAGCCGCCATGTTGTAGAAATTGAAACTAACGCATTTGGGTCACTGCCACAAATGTCATATCCATAATCAAATAATCTTATTTAATAAATAGTTTTGGTGTTTGTTTATAAACACTGAACAATCAGCTGTCATAAGATAAGACCCAATTGAGATAGTTCAAACTTTCACCCACAGTTGGCGTATCTGCAATTTCCACTTACCAATATTCTCTTAATTTTCTCTAATCTACAATAAAATATATATAGTAAACCATAATAATTTCCCTGATTATGTAGATACGAAAGATGACTAATTTTACATCACTTGTCGAATTATGATTAAGATTATATCACTAAAGAATCTCAATAAACAGCCATTCAGCACTTGAACTGTAGAGCACATTGTGTCCAAATGATTTCAAATTACGTTCGAGAGCTACTTGAACAGCTCAACAACTCTTGAAGAAAAAGTTCAAGCCTCTTTTCAATGAGGATGTCTTGATAGAATTAAGGAAAAATTCAATTGAAAATATTGATCACTTAATTTATTGAAGTTTTCCTTGAGAAGTCTGTACAAACTCACAATCTACAATAAACTATAATTATACGAGAATATACGAATCCTTCCTGTTTTCTTTATCAGTGCTCGTTGGAGTTGAGACAATATTTTTATTAACGTTGCATTACTCGCATCCATAATAAATAAATAAATAAATATATAAATCCCGATACCAGGAACAAGCGACGAATTAGCCATCCCGGCTTTTGCCATAAGATGTTAAGAAAACCTGGTCAAAACCTTAACAAGGATGATATGACCTCTCTTTGCCACAGCTAATCTCTGCTTGTGAAAACTAAACAACTGTAGGACTTTAGGACTTGACAAAATTTATAATTGATTTAATAGTACTATAATCCCAAATAGTAATAAATAGAATGTTCGACAAATAAATAATAAATAACAATTAAAACAGGAATAGTAGGGAATTGGACAATAAATAAAAAACAGAGGTTTTATTAAATGGGCCAGATGTTTCGTCGATTTATTTCGACTTTCTCAGTGGCCCATCTTATGATTCTTTGTCAAAGACAATTCCACTATTCGGCGAAGGATCTTTTTTTTTTTTTTTGGCTTTCCGGCCTTTCTAGCCATAAGCCATTTATTATTTTTAAATTTGTCCCTACCCCGGGGGTCAGATTTTAGCAGGATGCCTCGAGTCGGATTCGAACCCGGGTCCACTTGGTTAGCAGGATGACACGCTACCGCCTAGCCTATCTGACCCTCGCGAAGGATCTTTAAACTTTTTTATTATTTCTACTATACATTTTTGTCCTCAATTACTCAACAATCTTGAACTTTTTCCCCTTTTAACAATAAAAAAATAAAAAAATTATAAAACTTCTATGTTGTTTTTAAACAGACATGGCATTTGCGTTGAGTAATTGGGTGCCGCGACATTTCAGCCCCCGATAAAATATCCCCGACAAAACATTCCCCGACAAAATATCCCCAGACAAAATATCCCCAGACAAAATATCCCAAGGACAAAATATCCCCCGACATAATATCTTCTGACAAAATATTCCCCAATATAAGGAAGAATACAAAATAGATTAAGTGAGAAGCTTATAATCATAGCTTTGAATAATATAAACAGACTTTCATATTTTGGCTGCTAATTAGCCGTTTGAAAGTGCTGCTGCCTGTCGTTAGATTTTCTAGCTAACAATTGATTATTTTTACTATCTATAATATAGTATTTATCATCTATATTTACTTATTTATCGTTTCTGTTTACATTACACAATTATTGATTGTTTGTTAATAGTGTTATTAATCATTATCGTTATTAATTATTATTATAATATTGGGAGAAAATATAGCGCCCCAAAAACACCCCGCCGACGATTGGCTGTTCGGTTTTCAATGAGTGTTCGAACCCAACCGAGCCGAACTGAATATATATTAACCGAACCGGAGTTGATTTGCATTACTCATAAGATTCACGAAGGGAAGGGTTATTTTGTCATGAGATATTTTGTATGAAGAATATTTTGTCGGGGGATGTTTTGTCAGGACTAATTTGTCGGGGGCTGAAATGTCGCGGAATCGAGTAATTGAGGCCAAGAATGTATTTTAGAAATAATAAAAAAGATTAAAGATGTTTCGTCGCATAGTGGAATTGTCTTTGAGAAAGAGTAATAAGATGGGCCACTGAGGAAGTCAAAATAAATCGACGAAACGTCTGAACCATTTAATACAAACTCTGTTTTTCATTTATTGTCCAATTCTCTACTTCTTCTTCTTCGTAGTCGCCTTCTTCTTATCAGAAGTTGCGTGGACTTAATTAACTCCATGCTCACGGCTCATTTATCTTGTGGAGCACCCTTCTCCATCTAGAGCGATCGCGAGCCTCCACAGTAGCCTTCCGGAGACCAGCTGCCCACACCTACACCTATCTGATCGGTCTTGCATCTGGCCGGTGACCTGCCTCGTCTTCGTGAACCCTCCACTTTTCCTTGGATCACGATTCGTTCAAAATCCATCATTGGCACGGGTAAGATGTCCAAAATGTCTCGCTGACCGCCCCCCCTCTGTGGGCACGATACTCGACAGCTCGACTGATCAGCCCTGACTTCACCAAGGAATCGAGATGTTTGTTCGTCGCGCTGTCCAGGGGGACCGCGGCATCCTCCTCCAATCTGCCATAGCTCAGAAGGCATCTATTTTTCTGCGGTTGACCTGCTTCACTGTCCATGTTTCTGATGCGTACTAGCATGACAGGGGAAAACTGCAGCGATTCGAACTAAATGACCACTTTTGTTTTGGTGGTTAGGCTGTTTATCACGCCATATTTTTTTTAGCTTCGTCATTACTGATCTCCCCATCTGTATGCGCCTGTTTATCAGCGGATCACGGCCGCTCTTTGTTGGTTATCATGGACCTGAGATATACGAAATGGTCAACCACATTGTAATCCCCGATTTTCCTGATGCTAGGCATGTTGTTCATTAGCACGGTCGACAAAATCAAGGATTTTGGTTTTACTTTGCTGATTTCGGTCTGAAACTTTCTGTTCTTTAAATTCTCTACTATTCCTGTTTTAATATTTTTATTCTTTCCATCACAGCAATAGAAAAGAATATGATTAAAGTACTTATCAAATAACTAAACTACCTTGATATACTTTGCCTTGGTCTTTTTAAATTACTTTTCTAGTAATAATATTTATTGAAAATAATTTATTTCCGAAAAATTCCAATAAAATAACATATACGTATGTTTATGTTGGGTCATAGAGTCAAATGGAGAGGAGTACTTAGTTGCTCCAAATCAGCCTTAGATATAATTATCCTATAATGAAGATGTTTATTAGTTTAAGCCAGTGGTTCCCAGCCTTTTTCTAGGACGTGGAACACTTTTGTGAGCAATTTTCTTTAGCGTAACACTTATTTAAGTTAAATTGAAAGTTTTTGCCGAGAGTAGCAGAATTTTTATATATTGAAGGAGACAATAAAAGAGTGTATTTCTGCTGAATTATAAATTTTATTTATTTACAATGAGATATAGTTTCGAGGCTTGCCCCTCAAGTCTATTACAATGATTACAGGAATTAATTTATGATTCATAAATTAATTCTGTAAACGTGAATAGACCCTCGAAACTCCGTTGTAAATAAATAAAATTTATAATTCCAGCAGAAGACACACTCTTTTATTGTCTCCTTCAATATTTAAGTTAAAATGAAATAATAATTTTAATAATTTTTAAAGAGTTAGGTGTCGGTTAAAGGTGAAACATATTTAAATAATGAAGAAGTAAATTTTCAAGGTAGATTTCACAAAATTAAAACAAATATATGTTTTGATCTTTATCTCGATATATACTAGTATATTTCGGGGTACGAACCCATCATCAGGAGTAGACAAGAAAAATTGAAGGAAATATACGTTTATATCGAGATAAAACTCAAAACATATATTTGTTTTAATTTTGTGAAACCTACCTTGAAATTTTACTTACTTATTATCAGTTATTTTATTAGAATTGGAAAGTTATAATTCAAAATCACTACTTATAGTAGTTATATTATTAACGTTATTTTGAGACATAAACAATAAATAATAGATAATCCGAATAAGAAAATTTTTGAAGGAGACAATAAAAGAAGTGTCTTCTGCTGAAATTATAAATTTTATTTATAACGAGACTATAGTTTCGAGAGCTTTCCATTCATACATTAATTCCTGTGAATACAATTGTAATAGACTGATGAAGAGGGCAAAGCCCTCAAGACTATAGTCTCGTTGTATAAATAAAATTTATAATTCCAGCAGAAGACACACTCTTTTATTGTCTCCTTCAATATATAAAAATTCCGTACTCTCGGAAAAAAATTTCAATTTAAAGAAATTTTTTTATTATTTTTGAGTGAATTTTTGAGTAAATTCAATATTCCGCCCACCTGGGGAACTTCACCTATTACAGTCACGCGTGAAAGACGTAATTGAATAATTTTCATTTCATTGTCCGAAATCGAAATTGAATTTGAATTATTTTTTCATTTAGGATTTATGATGTTGATGCGCCTCTATTTAGGCAACCGATCTGCGCGCAGAAGATTGAAAGCTGCGTAAGAGCTAGGCGAATCCAGTCGATGCAATGTTCCAGAGCTTATGACTAGAGAGCGCAAAAAAAATGTCATTTGCCTTTTTACTTTATCCAATGCGAAGCATGGGAGAAAGTATTGTAATGGGTCTCGCGGCAAGCGCGACTTCAAAGGGTCCTCAGGTAAAGACTACGGAACCCATGGACTCAATTAAGGTCACAAATTGAAGTATTCAATGAGATTGGATTTTAGCACGTGACGGTTTTGCCAAAAATTACCTGGAATCTCGTCGAGAGGCCAAAAAGTGCCATTTTTTTTGGAAGTACGTGCGGATGGATGGATGTATGTATGTGTGTTATCGTTTTTTTCGTCCACGAATTTTTCCACACCGTTGCACCGATTGAATTGAAATTGAAAACCTACCAGTATTTTAACAAAATGAAGCGCTGATTAGTTTTTGGTACATATCGGTCCACAAACATTAGTACTTTATATCAGTACTTTTTTAGTTTTTTCTAAATATCTTGAAAATGACTTAACCAATTTTGATGAAATTTAATATCCTAATTAAGTACCTTGGGGACCACAAAAAAGGTTAAATAAAGTTTTTAGTAAAATTATATTTTAAAGTACTTTACTCTCGAACATATTAATATTTCAGATGAATTTGGATAAAGTTTAGCAACGATCCGTTGCAGTTTATTTTTTTAATTTTTCAAGTTTTTTTTTTGATATGTCCACAGATCTAAGAAAATCAAACACATTTTTGGATTTAAAAAATGCCTTTCACGGCCTTTTTTGGCTTTTTTTGGTTTCTACGCCTTATTTGCGATTGGTGTTGGAGTATAATATGGGTCTAGATTTTATAAGGCAAGCATACGAAATACTCTATGGTTCTATTATTGAACCGAACAACTTGATATAACGCCTTTATAATTTTTAGAGATTCTGGTGTTGGTGCCAGGTGAAACATATTTTAATATTTAAAACAGATTACTATAATGTTTTTTTCAATTAAAATTCTTGTGGTAGATGAGGCTTGTAAAACCTTGAAGACTGGTGGATTGTGTTCGTTAAGAAAGAAAGACTGGGTTTTCTTTCTTAACGAACACAATCCACCAGTCTTCAAGGTTTTACAAGCCTCATCTACCACAAGAATTTTAATATTTTAATATAATTGGGCGTCTTTTTTCTGAAAAAAGAGCCTTTTTTGCACTCTCTACCTATGACATAGACGGTACAAGCAATCAAATTATTTTCACTCCATTCAATTTGAAAGGAAAAGGGGACGAAACCTTCTGACATGCAATATAAATATTTATCTACTAAAATCTTAGATATTACCTTAAATTGTTTTTTTTTAATATATGTATTTGGTTTATATGCCATTGAGTTGAATTTTGAAAAAAATTTCATCTATTTTTCTAAAATAAGAAACTCAAATTTTTGTACTAATTATATAAATTAATTTTTAAAAGAATTTTATGATTTTAATTTTTTAATATTCGGCCGTTCATATACGGTCGCACACTTCCGATTTGCGACTAAATCCTTGGAACACTTCTGAAATGCTTACGGAACACCAGTGTTCCGCCGAACACCGGTTGAGAACCACTGGTTTAAGCCATCCATTGTAAAAATACCGATAATTTTCAATTAAACATCCGTTGATTTGGCTTCTCTTTTGTTAATTGATTGACTGTTTAATTGATTCTCTCTAAATTGATCAACGCTTGCAAATACCATATATTTATATTATTATACGTAGATATATCATTATTTATAGAAATAAAAGTTAATTGAATTTATTTATTAAATTGCTGATTATAATATTACTGAATATTGAAGTTGTTAATTAATCTACACAAAGGTAATTAATATAATCTATATCTATATACATATCTATATATTACTGTTCATTTATTAAATATTTCATCGGTATGATGACGGAATGATGATGGAAACATGAAAAAGACCAATTTTTAATTGAAATTCTAAATAAATCAAAATCATTTGCAATATAATTTTATATTAATTTATTATAAATGTTTTTGATGCATATATTATTGGCTAAATTCGACAGAAATTGCAATATCAAATACCATTTAAGGAAAAGCCTGTTGATTTTTAGTCAAGGTTACAAGTCGTAGAATTCTCAATAAATATCAGGTGGATTCTACTTAACCACATGAAGGGGTACAAGAGATAAAAGTGCAATGTCAAATTTTTGTGATTCTCAGGTATCTAGAAGAATTTGAAGGAAACTATAATATTAATCTGTAGTTTCATTTTGGAATTGGCGTTAATAAAAGAAAAGAAAAAATATTTTTTGGAAAATTTTAATTTACTATGAGTTATTTACTAGGTCGTTGTTTCTATACCTGCAAGAGGTATTGACCTGTTAAAAATTTCTTTCACTTGTAAATATATGTGTAGCTACTGTACACATATTATACCTACTATGGCAGTGGTTCCCAAACTTTTCCCGAGTCGCGGCGTCTTTTTTAAAATAAAATTTTTCCATGTCACCCTACCCTAATTAAAAGTATATAAATCCAAACAAATACCTTATTTATTTTCTTTAAATACTCTTGTATTATAAAAATATCTTGTGAATTGATAAGTTCATTTTTCTATGAAAATCAAAAATTCATACTACTACAGGGGGGACCTTTTGTATATAGGTACTGTGCCAGGTACATTTACCAACTTGAGCCCAGAGCAAGCGTATCTGAGTATTCATCCGAGATCCTGGGGATGAACTTCGGTGCCTTCCGAAAGTACAGAAATGCTAAGTTTGATCACGGGGTTCTCTTGGGTCGTGCGCCTGACTATCTCGACGCTGGCCTG
The DNA here is from genome assembly GCA_024734495.1 of Forficula auricularia. NCBI lineage: Eukaryota > Metazoa > Arthropoda > Insecta > Dermaptera > Forficulidae > Forficula > Forficula auricularia. The sequence goes on from JALMQS010000102.1 coordinate 1,824,598, forward strand.
TGGTCCGTCAATACGTGCGCGCTCGCTGGTCTGTCCACCACATAGAAGCAGAATGATGGCGGACTCATTTGAGGTTACGGCGACCCAGGTCTGGAACTCACTGGTACTCAACGTAAGGAAGATTGGGCGTCCTGAAGCATTCGAGGAAGAACTTCGCAAGCACATAGCTTAATATTTTATTTCTATTTTCTATTTTTGTATCCTATATGTTGGCATTATTATTTTTTTACTATCCTTCGATATATATTGTATTTTTAATATTTATGTTTCATTTAATTATTATGTACTATATGTTTTACTTTTTGAATTTTTCTTGCTTTTATATTTATTTTTCCATTTTTGTTTTGTATTATATTAATATTTATGTAATTGAATTGACCGAAAATTGTACATTAAAGGGGCTAGGTGGTCCTACAGATACAATGTTTTTTAATAAACAAATAAATAAATAAATATTTTAGATTTTTTCCGAGGGTGTCAAAGTTAAATTTTTTCGCTTTATGTATGTCTAATTGTAAGTAAGAAATAAAAATGAATAATAAATAAGCTTCTCACTTTATTTTTTGTCTACTTAAGCCAAATGTTTTGCTTCAATTAATTATGAATCTGTGCACATGTGTAGAGGCCGCGGCTCACAGTTTGGGAACCTCTGTACTATGGTATTCTAAAGTTAAGTTAGTTATTTTCTATATCTTATGATGATGGGTTGACAGTAGGAAATCTATATATTGAGAAAACTCTCTCTCCCTTTCATTTCTTACACGTGAAACAAGTGACCTAGTGAATAATCATTTCCAAAATAATTTTTTACTTTTCTTTTATTATATTAAAGTATCTTTCACCTCGCACCAACACCAGACTCTCTAAAAATTATAAAGGCGTTATACAAAGCTTAAAATGACGGGAAAAGTTTTGCTATATTGAGAAAGAGAGCGCAATTTCAACATCAAAAAATTGTTTTTACATGCTTTATATTGGCTTCACCTGCATGTATGTATGTATGTATATATCTATGTATTTATCTATATATAAATGTGACTTTTGTTCTGTTAAATTTCACATAAAAATAATTGTTTACCTACTCAATTTAAATGAAATTATATAAAAATAAAATTATATTTTAAAAAGCTAAAAAACACACTTCTTAAAAGTACAAAATAGTCATACTTGATCAAAAAGCGTGGGGCGTAGAAACATGTACTTTTAATTAATTTCGACAAAGTGCCCCAGGCTTTTTGTTTAAGGATTGCATTATTTTGTACTTTTAGAAGCGTGTTTTTTGGTTTTTTTATTAAATAATTATTTTTTTTTTTTTTAGTCTTAATTATTTTTATAGAAAAATGTTTGTCGGAATTTAACAGAACAAAAGTCACATTGATACATAAATAAATACATACATAGATTGAGTTGTTTACCAAAAAAGAATTTAGTCTTTTTGATTTTAAGTCGATTCTTCCACGTTTTCAGTAGAGGTTGCCATTAATAGTCAAAACATCAAAAATGGAATGCAATTTATTTATTTATTTATTTATTTATAACGGGCAGTTACACAATTTTTCACAAATCACAAGTACATGTATATAAACCGTAAAGTATGAGAAAAAAATAAAATAAAAATAAAGTATAAATGACAAAGACAATAGGAAAAGATAGATGATAACATAAACATATTTATAATTATAAAACAAAGTCCAATGGTAAAGGTATAAAAAAAATTATAGATTATTAGTTAAATTTAAAAAAAAAAACATAAATAGACTTAATACAAATTATATAAATTTGAATTATAAATTCAGAACAAGATTATAAATCTAATATAAGTAGATATAAATACAAAAACAATAAATAAATTTAGTACAATTTATATAAATTTAAATTGTAAATTCAGTACACAACGTAAATCTAATATAATTAAATATAAACATAAAAACAAAGTAAACTTAAAATAAATTATATAAATTTAAATCATAGTATCACCGCAATAAGGTTATTCCTCTAGTATTAGATAAGAATCGATCGTTATTTTTGATTTTAAGTCGATTCCTCCATGTCTTGAGCAAAGGTTACCAATAATAACCGAAATGTCAAAAATCAATTGTAGAATGATTAATCCTCGACTGTTAAATGAGAATCGATTATTATTTTTGAATTAAAGTCAACATGAACTGCAAATTGCAAGTGATATCTAATTAATATTAAAGGAATAAACATATTAATATGTGAAATGAATTTTTGATAAAGTTTAGCAACGATCCATTGCAGTTTATTTTAAATATAATTTATTTTACAGAATTGTTTTAGTTGACAATGCGTCTTTATCCCTTTTACCCTTCACATGTTTGTTATCTTTCTTCTTATCTCAGTATTCTCTTATTATTTTCTTGTAAATACATCTTATTTTTCTTAACGATATTCATATACAATAAAATATTAAAATTCTTTTTGATTTTGTTGACATCAGAATTTAATAAACATATTTCCAAGATATTATTGAAAGCTTTAAAAATCCAAGTATACGTTTTTTTCTCAATAATGTAATTCGCTTGATTTTGGTTTAATTCCATTTATTCACGCTATTGGATTTGGTTGAAGTTGTATAATCACAGACGCATATCACTCGGCAAGCCTCCTAAAATAACGAGCTGGTAGTGGCGAGGGTCGTCGTTAATAAACTGCAACAGTGGTGATTGTAATACTTGCTGACGGGCGCTCGGGGACCTCACAGTGCCCAGCTGGGGTGGTTGGGTTGCCAACAGCAACATCACTGCGTTTAAATGAAGCTAAACGGACACTAAACAGCCGCCCGGGTTTATTAATCAGTTTAGGCAAAAGGCATCCGCTCCTCTGCGCCAAACTAGATAATCATTGCATCAGTGATGCAACCGAGAGATCATTAGTCGGCTCATATTCAGCATATTTGGATAATTTAATTGCCAATCAAAATTGTGTCACTTTTATCGTTATTAATAACGATATTATTGTTATTAATATGAAAAAAGATTGACTTTCTTTACATATTAATTATGGTCTCATCAGATAGGTCGACTGAGCCTCCCAATATGGACAGTCTACCACAGATGAACTAAAAAGATGTCAGTGAAATTTTTATTTTTACATTGAGTCTTGTTTTGAATAACTAAATTTTGAGAGCCCATTTTTCTAAAAAAAAATTTTATTTTTTTATTTTTGGTTATTCATGTTAAGAAATGAGGAGAAAAATTTCTAACATTATTTTTTTTTTTTTTGCATCATTCGCATCTATAGTAAATTAGTAACAGGAATAGTAGAAGGAACTGGATAAAATTCTTTCTTACTCGTCAAATCGAGTCGATTTTAGGGGTAATCGACCTCTGAAGATGTCAAAAAATATCGTAAAATCACCTCATTTAATATAACTTCTAAACTGTTTACTCTACGGAAAATTACATTAGAAGCAAAATTGTAGAGGATGTAATTTTTGACATTTTTGTTAATAAAAATTTGAAAATAACCACCTAAAATGTGGGGGGGGGGGGTCGAAAATGAAAATTCTAGCCTTTTCGACCAAACTCAACCAAATTTGAAATACATAATGTGGCCCTCCAAAAGGCTAGAAATGCAAAAACTAACCACCCAAAATGGGGGTTAGGGTCAAAAAATGAAAATCTAGGCCCTTTTACCAAACATAACTTAGCTTTTGCAATTCTAGCTTTTTGGGAGTCCATAGAATATGTATAAACGAAATTTGGTTGAGTTTAGTCGGAAGGGAAAGAATTTTAACTTTTGACCCTCCAATTCGGGTGGTTAGTTTTTGCATTTCTAGCCTCCTGGGGGTCTCCAGAATATGTAAACAAAATTTGGTTGAGCTTAGTACAAAGGCCTATATTATCATTTTTGACACCCCCCCCCACACATTTTAGGTCGTTATTTTCAAATTTTTTTTAAACAAAAATGTCAAAAATTACATCTTCTACAATTTTGTTTCTAATGGAATTTGCAGTAGAGTAAACAGTTTAGGAATTATAATCAATGAGGTGATTTTATGGTATTTTTTGACATCTTCAGGGTTGTATTACCCCTAAAAACGAGTCGATTTGACGAGTAAGAATTTGACTTTTGGGGTGTGTGCTGATCACACTACAGTTATTCGGGTTCTGAAATCAGCTTCCAAAATGGTCAGTAGCTCTCGGTCTATAATTATTTATAACGGCTAAGACAATAATTTACCATAGTTTAGGTTCCTACTACTAGAAAAAATATTTTTCCTTTCAATATATGGTTTATTTATCCATTTATCTCCATATGATTCTCAAATTATCTACATATTCAACAAGGATCTTGACAATAGGGAAGCAATGTGTGTGTGTGTGTGTGTGTAGGTTTTGCGCTGAATACTTATTGGGGAAATGTTGCGCCACCTTAATGAGTATGTCACCCTAAATCTAATATATTAGCACGGTCAGGTGAATGAACCGGATCTCGTCTAATCCCTGCTTGGGAACAAACACTACGTGCACTTGCTGGTATATTATCCGCCGTCGGGCTTTTGTGTGATATCGTTTGGGGTTAGTCGAGTCGTGTCATAATAAAAAGAAAAAGAAGAACCCTATGCCGGAGCACGGATTTAAGTAGCGAAAATGATAATATATAACAGGAACGAGGGGATTTTCTAGGTCAAGATTATGTCTAGTATAAATTGGAAATTATATACTCAAAATGGATGAATTATATAAGAATAAATTATTTTAAGAAAAAAACAAGCCCAAACACTCAGGCGCGGATCCAGACCTCTGTTTTGGGGGGGGGGGGGCGGGTCGCCGGTATATAAGATCTACTTTTGATCTCGGAAGTGTGTCGCGATCGAATTGTCCAAGCGGGGGGGGGGGGGGTCAGAGACGCCGCCCCTCCACATAGAACTTTATTTTCTTCAATTTTAAAATTTAATGTTATAAAAAAAAAATTAAATAAACATATAAAAAATGTTGATCTCCAATGCTTTGGGGGGGGCGGTCGCCCCATCGCCCCCTCCTGGATCCGCGCATGCAAACACTATACTAATGTTTTTTATGTTGATATTACGAGTATAATTTGAAAGAAAAGACTTTTTCCAAGACTCTAAAAGCTTATCAGTTAGTATGTGGCATAAAGATCTACCACATTTTGTAGGTATAAAAAATGAAAAAATTTAACTGGAAAAAAATTGAATATATTTTTGAAAAGAACATAAAATATATTTTTATAAATGTGTTTTAAGCATTCTATCAGACGAAAAAAAAGGGGGGGGGGGGAACGATCTTAGGCCAGGAGGGTCAAAACTTGGAAAGTGATGTAAGCCTACCAAGGGGTCTGCCCCCCCCCCCCGCAGAAAATTTTGAAGCAAATTGGACAAATTTAATCCATTTTTAAGCAGTTTGTAGCTATGATTTTATTGAAAACTGAAAGAAAAAAGAGTTAAAATTTTTGTTTGTAGTTATAATGCTTAAATTTAGGTTCAAAAAGTAATAAAATAAAACGAAATGAATTAGCAATATATACTTCTATTATTCTTAGAAAATATGAGTAATAAACTTATGTAACTAGGAAAACAAAGCCTTTGTTCATAAAAAACGAATTAACAGGTAAGATGTAACTGGTAATTAATGTTTAAGTAAAATGAGTAATTATTAGGCCAACGTTACGGCGCAAGGTTTTGTTAACGCAAACAGATAATAGTATAACATTAATTTTACAACCTACAATTTGGCAACAAAGTTGTTTTTGGGTAAAGTAACGGTAAAATTTCTTTCTTTAGGGGACCGCTGACCCCTTGACCCCTGTAGACAAATTCACAGGGGGTCGCTAATTTTGAAAAAAGTTTTCACATTTTCCTCTAATTTCCTAGAATTTTTAAGGGTTATTAGTCACTATGAAATAAATACACTATAGTAATTTAGTAAATTATTTAATTTATTGATTATCATTCACTAAACAGTTTTGGTCATCTTCAGTAGTACTACTAATATATTAACATTTACCTATTTAAAACTTGATCAGATAAATTCAAACAAAGCTATCTTATACTATAAATAATACAATCTTTTTTCAAAAAATAATATTTCTCAATTAAATTAATTAATTAACATTCATCTATATATACTTATAAAATTAAGGGTTTGTCTGTGGGGGGTCAGATAGGCTAGGCGGTAGCGTGACAGCGAGCTAACCAGGGGACCCGGGTTCGAATCCGACTCGAGGCATCCAGCTAAAATCTGACCCCGGGGTAGAGACAAATTTTTAAAAAATATAACTAGTATCGTAATAGGCTTATGGCTAGAAAGGCCGAAAAGCCAAAATAAAAAAAAAAAAAGGGTTTGTCTGTACATTGGTCCAAATCACGCCAAATTTTGGTTGCACACGTTTCAAGCAAAGTTATGAGCGAAAACACCCTCAATAAAATTCCTGTCTGTCTGTCTGTATGTTTCCGTGGGTTCCGCGAAAAATTGCTCACGATTCACGTCAAAACGGCTGAAGGGATTATTATGAAATTTCATATTTGTATCAGATGTCTTCTAACTTACGTTTTTAGCTATATGACGTTTTGATATTTTGACCCCAAAAGGGGGTTTGGGGGGTGGAAATTATCAAATAACTCCTAAACTATTAACTCTACGGCAAATTTTATAATGAGCAAAGTTGTAGGGGATGTAATTTCTAACAACTTTTATTTAAATAAATTTCCCCAAAAAACCACCCAAAAAGAGGGGGGAGGGTGAAAAAATGTAAATTCTTGCCCTTGGAGCAAACTCAAACAAATTTTGTATACATAATCTGTGGGTCACTAGAAGGCTAGAAATGCAAAAACTGGGTGCCGAGGGTGGGTGCTGGGGTGGAATGGAGTGGGGATGGGTTAGGGTATGGGGTGCGCGGGGTGGAATGGGGGTGGGGTGAGGGAGTGAGGCGGAGTAGGGTGGGGGTGCAGGGGCTGGTGCGGGGTGAAGTCCAGGGAGCGTAGCGGGGGTGGGATCCAGGGGACTAGGCGGGGGGTGCTGTGTGGCTTTCGGGGATGGTAGGAGTGAGGGTGGGGTTCGTGGGCTGGGGGTCCAGGGGGCGTACCCTCTGGCTAGCAAGAGGGCCGCCGAAGGCGGGCCTTGCAGCTAGTTAGATATATAATTTGTCACTAACACATTTTAAATTACGACAAATGAAATAAATAACTTTTGTCATTGGACCTTATCATTTTATAGTTCCGTTAAACTTAAAAATTACCTATAATTAATTATAATTTTATAAAAACCAATTAAAAAGCCCTCGTTTAAGTCTCTCTTCCAAAAATAACTGATCCGATTTATTCTCTCTCTAATCCAATATACCTATAGTATAAAATGAATACGAATCAATATATTTTGATTTAATTTCAATTAAATCTAATTGCTCTTGAATTCTTTTAAACGTTTTTAAACTACACAATAAGCTTGTCAAATCTTTTTTTATATGTTTTTAAAATTATAATCAAAAATATATTAAAAAAAAATTAATTTTCTGCCTACTAGCCCAAACCAGCCCCCTAACACTGTCACTCTTTACAATTCATAATTAAATGTTAAAATGAAAATGGATTGTTTTATATAATTGAATCTCAAGGGGTATGAACACGTGTACTTACACACAGATATAATATATATTCATTAATTGTTATATTATTTAAACAAGAAAATTTTTATTATGATAATTGTTCAACGTAGAGATAAGCTGACAGCCGAGAATTTCTATTGAATTTTATTTTATATAAATTAAATATGTCAGCTTATATAAAACATATTTTGTATTAATTGTAATAAAATTTTAGATGTAGAGATCATCTCTCTTTAATTTCATATTAAATTTAAAATTATCTTTCCAACTTTTGAGCTAAACCAAATTGCCTCAGAGTAGCAAGTTTGTACTGCATAAAATGGATAAATAAAATATACATAATATATATATATATATGCGAGCTGCTCCAGGCGTGCCTATCGGCACGCCCTCTACAGCTCGGCCCTCCGGGCTGGTGGCTCTGGCGGGCGGCGTCTAGGCATGTGATTATTAGGTCTGTAATATATATTTGTAATATTTTGCCCCCTCTTTTGCCCCCACGCACTCATTTTGGATATTGATTTTTACAGCATACATTTTATATAGTCTTAAAAACTAACATTACAAAATTTGATCTATATCGGAGAGAGTATTAATTTTTTGCCCCCACTCACATTTTGGGAGGTTGAAATTATTTTTTAGATATTTGCAAATAAATAACTCTCAGTTTTCTAAAGAGTAAATGTACAAAAAAGTTAAAAATTTCTATATCTTCCCCCCCCCCACCCTTTCGCCCCCATACAGTCAATTTGATCGTTGATTTTTACAGGAATAGTTTCTTAAAGTAATAAAGAATAACTCTACAAAATTTGATCAAGATCGGAGAGTTTTAATTTTTGCCACCACTCACATTTTGGATAGTTGAGGGGGGGGAGGGGTCGGATTACAAAAAATCTTGAAATTATTTTTTAGATATTTGCAAATAAATAATACACAGTTTTCTAAAGAGTAAATGTACTAAAAAGCTAAAAATTTCTATAATTTGCCCCCCCCCCCTTCGCCCCCATACAGTCAATTTTGATAGTTGATTTTTGCAGGAATAGTTTCTTAAAGTAATAAAGAATAACTCTACAAAATTTGATCAAGATAGGAGAGAGTTTTAATTTTTGCCCCCACTCATATTTTGGATAGTTGGGATTCGAATTTCAAAAAATCCTGAAATCACTTTTTAGATATTTGTATTTAGAATTTTATTAAGTAAAAATCAAGTAGATATCTTATCGTTCTTAATTGAAAATGCATAATTAGTGTAAACACTATAGTGTATGTAGTAAACAAATTAGTGTATGTCCGCCCCCGTGGTGTAATGGTCAGAGTAACTGACTGGCAACCCGGAGGTCTCGGGTTCGATTCCCGGCTATACCCAGACATTTTTTCTGTAAGTATAGGGTCTGGTAATAAAAATTAAGTGGGAGATAAATTTAACCGAATTTATCGCGCGGAGAATTTACCACTGCTCGAAGCCCCTAAAACCTTAGTAAATTGGATATTGAATTGTATCTAAGTTTCTGAGATTGGCTCGTGATCCCGGCTTCTTTTCCTTCTGCTCTGTTCTTTTCACGATGGAGGGGCCAGCCCATACAGGCCTTTAGGGGATCCACCTTCTGGTGTATCTCCTTCTCACATCAATATCGAATTAAAAAAAAAAAAAAAAAACACATTGCAGATATTTGATATTTTCCCTCTTATTAAGTACCCCTTTAAGTAGATATCGATATTTCAAAAAATCCTGAAATTAGTTTTTAGATATTTTAATTTAGTATTTTTATAAGTAAAAAGCAAGTAGATATTTTATCGTCCTTAAGAGATATCGCATAATCAGTGAAAACACACTTTGCCTCCTTTGACCCCCTTAGGGGTCGAATTTCGAAAAATCCTTTCTTAGTGAGCCCCTATGTCATAGATGTAATATCTTCTTCAAATTTCATGTTTCTTTGTCCAGTGGTTCTGGCTGTTTTGATGATGAGTGAGTGAATGGGTGAGTGTATCAGGCAAAGAATTTTATATATATAATTAAATCTTAGATGAATAAAGACTGAAGAATTGCCGATAAATCTGTTATCATTCACTGTTTTCATTTGTGCTCTCACCGTTATCAAAAATCTCTTCACAATCATTTGATAGCAATCCCAAAATTTCAGATCCAAGCTTAGTATATCTCATTAAAAAAATAATTAAATAAATAATTTGAACACAAGTTATTTAATCTATATATATTGAGCTCTGCTTAAGGCAAAAAACTAGTATATATATATAACGAACATAAATATGTATACCTAGTATATGATGTATATATATATATTATTTGTTTGAGACAATAGTTAGGCCTATATTAGAGAGAATAAAAAGAGACATTGGTTTTGAAATTTACTTGACAAACAACCGAGTTAAGCTGGTATTTCAGCTTCAAGTGATCATTTTTACATAGATTTTCTATTTTATAAATTTTTTAAGCCCAAGGTTCGCCTTATTGTAAATCAAATTTTAAAATAAAGGAGTTGTTTAATCCAGAATAAAATGGTTAATATTTCATCTAATATAACATTATTTTATACAACTAATAATTATATAGATATAATGGATTTTTAGTTCAGAAATATCAAAATTTGGTCAAGTCAACTTTTCTTTCGTCTATTTCTCAGTAATTATTGTATTTATCAAATTGCCTTTCATAGACTAAAATATTAACACATTTAAAGAGAACAAAATAACACATTGGTTTTCAAATTTACTTGAGAAATAACCGAGTTAAGCTGGGTGTTTCAGTTTCAGGTGATCATATTTACATAGATTTTCTATTTTATAAAGTGATTTACGGCCAAAACTTG
>JALMQS010000102.1:1835025-1869014 GCA_024734495.1 Forficula auricularia
CTGGGTATTTCAGTTTCAAGTGATCATTCTTACATAGATTTTCTATTAGTTGAATAAAAGATTTCACTGTCGATGGTAACAGAATTGCTTTTATTTTTAACCTAAAATAGATTTTCTATTTTATAAATTCATTTACGGTCAAAATCCGGCTTTTTGTCAATTAAATTTCAAAATAAATGTCTTTTTTTTATCCATATTAAAATGATTAATATTTCATATAATTTAGCATTATTTTATACAACTAATAATTACTTAGATATAATGGATTTTTAGTTCAGAAATTTCAAAATTTGGTCAAGTCAATTTTTCATCCGTCTAAATCTCAGTAATTATTATATTTATCAAATTGCCTTTCATAAGCTAAAATGTTAACACATTTATAGAGAACAAAATGACACATTGGTTTTGAAATTTACTTGAGAAACAACCGAGTTAAGCTGGGTATTTCTGTTTCAAGTGATTATTTTTATATAGATTTTCTAATTAATGGAGATTGTGGCGTTGGTTCAAGGTGAAACATCTTTAATAAAGGTAAAAGTAAATATCATAGTAAATTTATACCTCATCAAATATTTATTTACTTTTATCTTCATAGATTTTCTATTTTATAAATTGAATTGAGCCCAAAACTCGGCTTTTTGATAATCAAATTTCAAAATGAATTTTAACAACCACGCGTCATTTGCCACAGAGAAAACGTTAAGAATTTAAAAGTTCTGATCTATTCATTGCTTGTTGCGTTGTTGTGATGGTGATGTTTTGGTCTCATCGGACGCTTCGAACTTGATTCGCAGTTGAAAGTTAAAGTTGAAGGGCTCCTCTTTGTCTGCATTTTTTAATCCATCTTGCCTTACAATAAATTAGAGCCTGAAAATAATTTTGAATTAGTAAATAATAAAAATAATTTTTTATTGTTAAGGATAAATAAATTGAATTGCTTATTTCCAGTAATTTATTTTGTTATTCAAATGGTTAATCAAAATATTTCGAGAGCGCTCCTGGCATCTCTTCCTCAGTGGAAACTGTGGGATAACACAATAGGCAAGTCAGTGAGTTATTATAATTACAGGTGTCAAAAGGTACTCACCCACTCCCCCACCAATGTGCCGACCCCTACAGTTTCTACAGAACATTGATAAAAGCTCGATCACACAACACACACTTACATGTATATATATATATATACGGGCTTTTCGTGCGTCTCTTAAAAGTTTCGCCTCTTTTTTTTTGGGGGGGGGGGGGGGGGGGGGGCCCATAATGATCAATATATTTAATGTTTCTTAATTTAAAATGAATTCTAGTCTTTCATTTCAAAATTCGAGTGCAAATTAGAATTATATTTCAAATTTGCCTGGTTAATGAAAATCGATCGGAGCTATCAGTTTAAAATCCGCGCTGACAACTATATTTTAAATTTGTCTCGTTAATTAATATATATTTAATGTTTCTTAATTTAAAATCTATTGGTGTTTTTTCATTTTCATTCGAGTTCAAATGAATACAATATTATCTCGACACAAAGTCTAAATCAAAAATTTATAGTTTTAGTAACAGAAATCATGGTATAAATATTAATGTTAGATTGGTCTAGTGGTTAAAGCTAATGACCTTAGTTCAAGAGTTCGTAGTTCGATTCTAGGCAAGAGGGAAATTTTTTTAGAGAAATTTCTCTTAGCGTTGTTACAAATTAATCTAGACAAATATATATAGTATATATATATATATATACATACAAATTCAAAATGAGATAATTCACATATCCAATGTAGCTTTTATTGCTAGTTAATTTTTGTCTCGAGCACTTTTGTTCTAAAATAATTACCAAAACAGGAATTCAAATAAATATTATTTCCAAGTAAATTCCATTTACCAGATGTCGATTTTTTTTTATATGTCAAATGAATTTTTCATTTGACGATAAATTTTCCTCTTAAAAAAAACTTTATCAATTCTATTGATAACTTTCTGAGGGAATACTATGAAATCAAAGGGCTACAAAAATTAGAGAAACATGGTTAATTAAAAGTTATTATTATTTCTCAGTACTGCTGGAGCAAATAACTTGAAATTCGGTATGTAGGTTAAATTTAAGACTTAAATGCTTGTCAAGAATTTTTTTCTTTTAATTAAAACTTTAAAGGGGTGAAACAAGAAAAAACCTCAAAAATTATGTTTTCATCTGGTTGCATGACAAACTCTTTATTCAACTATACTGAAGCTAGAAATCAAAAATCAAAATATAATTAGAACAAGTCGAGGGGATGGACTACAGTATTTGGAAGAGGATTGACAGAGTTTAATGGTCTCCCGGAAAGTGTGGAAGGAAGTCAACATTTTAAGATGTTCATTGAGAGTTTAAAGGGTGTTAAGTTAGGGTGGAGGGTCTCTTCTGGAGGAAAATTGATAGATTGAATGAATTAATGTAGATTAAAATGTACATGATTTAATGAGAGATAAGATTATATTATTGTATTAAGATGCAGAGAAAACATCCTTTGTTTCAAACTATAACACGACAGTGTGTCAGTCAAGTTCGGAATAACAGACGACGCACCGGCCATGTGTATATTTACACGAACCATTTCGAGATACTTTCGACCCCCCCCCCCCACCCATAACTCAAATATTACTAGACCTACACACTTGACATTTTAAATGTCTAATAAGGCCCACTGGCATACCTAGAATCCCAAATTTCATGAATATACCTATTATAGTTATTGAGTTATTAAGATCTGAAAAGTGCAATTTTTAACACTGACTGACTTACTGACTCACATATCAAAAACCTAGAGTACTTCCGCTGATCATAGAATTTTGAAACCTGGCATACAATTAAAGGAAAAAATCGAAAAAGTGAAACTTTCCCTTTTTCGGGGCCTAAAATGAAGGGGTGAAATTTATTATAGGCTTAATTAACATTTAGTGGAAATACAATCAAGTTAGAATGCTGAAATTTGGCATACTGGTAAAGCCTGGCACATTAATAAAGGAAGAAATTGAAAAACGGAAACTTTCCCTTCTTTGGGGCCCGAAATGAAGAGGTGAAATTTATCAAAAACCGACCGGATTTTTAACAGATATTTTATGAGAAATATTTAATAATTATTAATCTAAATACCTAAATGTAATTATTTAGATAAAGTAAAGATAAGACATTTAAAAAATTAATGATATCTGATCAAAAACATAAATGTGAAAAAGGGGACAAGATCGGTACAAACTGCTTAGTCGACAAAAAAGTTGAGATCTAAACGGGTACCAACTTCCATAGCAGTTGCTTAAATCATAGCTATAGGGATGGACAATGTTCTTCAATTGATTTAAAAGAAAATTTGTTATGTTTTTTGATATTGAATTTATAACTTGTCAAGTTTTAATAATCAATAACTTACGTCTAACGTGATGATATTTAATACAAGCTTAAAATTTAGCTTTGCTAGTTGTTCTATTTTATACTACAAACAATTTAGTTGGATATAAAACTTGCCAAGTTATAAATTCAATATCAAAGTACGTAACAAATTTTCTTTTAAATCAATTGAAGAACGTTGTACATTCCTATAGCTATGATTTAAGCAATTGCTATGGAACTTGGTACCCGTTTAGATCTCAACTCTTTTGTCGACTAAGCCCTTTCACTAAGTTCTTTCTCATCTAATTCTATCTAGTTTTTTTTATATCAAACTACCTGCAAGGCCCGCCTTCGGCGGCCCTCTTGCTAGCCAGGGGGCACGCCCCCTGAACCCCAACCCCCCAAACCCCACCACACCAACCTTCCGAACCCCACCCAGCACCTCCCGCCCCCCGCACCCCACCACCACGCACCCCAGCACCCGCACCACCCCACTACGCCTCTGGACCCTCAACTGAACCCCCCACTACACGCTGCACCACCCCACCCCCACCACCCCCGGACCCCACCACCGCGCCCTCCACCCCGCACCACCACTTTGCGCCCCACCCACCCCACCCCACCCCACTACGCCTCTGGACCCTCACCTGATCCCCCCTCATTATGCCTCTGGACCTTCACCTAAACCCTCCACTCCACCCTGCACCCCTCACCCCCTGCACCTTACCCTCGCACCCAGTCTTTTCATTTCTAGCCTTCTAGTGACCCATAGATTCTATATACAAAATTTGGTTAAGTTGGCTATTAAGAGTAAGAATTTTCGTTTTTGGGGGCGGCCCCCCCGCCCGGCAGGGGGGGGGGGGTTTGGATTTCTAGGCTTCTAGTGACCCACAGATTATGTATATAAAATTTGGTTGAGTTTGGTCCAAAAGCAAGAATTTTCATATTTTGACCCTCCCCCTTTTTTTTGGTGGTTTTTTGGGGGAATTTTTTTAAACAAAAGTTGTCAGAAATCACATCCCCTACAACTTTGCTCATTTTAAAATTTGGCGTGGAGTTAATAGTTTAGGAGTTATTTGATAATTTTCATTCGTGCGCCCCCCAAACCCCCTTCTGGGGTCAAAATATCAAAACGTTATATAGCAAAAAACGTAAGTTAGAAGACATCTGATCTAAATATGAAATTTCATAATAATCCCTTCAGCCGTTTTTACGTGAATCGTGAACAAATTTTCGCGGAACCCACGGAAACAGATATACAGATATACAGACAGACAGACAGGAATTTTGTTGAGGGTGTTTTCCTTCACACCTTTGCTTGAAACGTGTGCAACCAAAATTTGGAGTGATTTGGAGCAATGTACAGACAAAACCTTAATTTTATATATATAGATTCTATTTACCCAATTGAACTTCAATATTCTTCTTTATCATATTACAAATGCATGCCTCAACAATCGTCCAGGTTTCACTTGAGTGCGATACATATATCGTCGGGCTACTGCCAAAACAAGCTAACTCCACTTTTACTCAATTCGGAGTTAAGTACTCCATTAGATTAAAAAATGGTCGAAAAACATACTGACAAAAAACCAGACAACTTACTTACTTTGACTTATGAGGAGAATTTTCTAGGTTAGATTTCACAAACCTAACCTAGAAAATTCTCCTCATAAGTTATTTATAATGTTTTACCTAGAACCGACACCAAAATCCTTAAAAATTATTACTTACTTTGATTTTTTTCAATCAATAAATCATTTTGAAGATGTGACGATTTTTCATTTCAATTTAAATTTTCAAACGACGATTTCTCAAAAGTTCAAATTATGGAGTTAGCTTGTTTTGGCAGTAACCCGAAGATATGTTCTCAGCAACATCCTATTTCTTAAGCTATTTTGTTTGTCCGGAGTTCTAAAAAGAAGATTTAGATTTATTTTGATATGTAGGTATATATTTTATTAAAGCATGCAAATAATCTCTGCCTATAATTTTTTTTTCTTTTTGTTTATTGGGAAATTCTCTATATATTCTTTAAAAAGGGTAATAAATATAAAAATTAAAAGGTTTTTTGTACGAGAAATTAAAAGTTTCATGTTTGCCCCCTTTTCTAGAAAAAGTTTTGGATAAGGCCATGCATAGAGTTTTATATCTTATAACTACAAAAATATTTTAGAAAACACATTTAATCATATTTGTCGACGAGAAGGAGAGACTGACTGAATTTTAGAAATTTTTCAAAATTACAAGTTGAACCATTTCTTCTAATAGTTACAAAAATTACCTAAAAATACTAAAAATACCCCATAGTAGCACAATGTTTCAAACTATATATATCAACTATATAGTACCTATATAGATTTCGAGAATCTATATAGGAACTATATATAGTTTGAAACATTGTGATACTAGGGACACTTTGGGACTTTCTAACACGGGCATTTTAAAGCAAATAAATTTAAAAACAAGGAAAAAAATATTCAAATTCTTCTTTAATAAGAGCTTAACTGAGTTATAAGTACTTAATAAAAAAATATTCTTTATTTTTGACCTCAAAAAATTAATTCAATTAACATTTTAATAGGATTGTTGATTTCAGAATATATTTTAGTTGTAAATTCATGTTTGTATTTTATAGTTTATGAACTACAATGTTCTGACCAGTGGCGTAGCCAGAAAACTTTCATGGGAGGGGGGGGGGTCAATCCCCAAAGCAAAATATTTAGTGGGATTATTTTTTTATTAAAATAAATATGTACTTAAAGAAATTAAAAAATAACATAATTCTTGATTAAACATATGAAATATATTTAATTGCGGTTAGTTTGCCATAAGAAACGGTTTGTCGTTGTCGTTACTCATCCCATGAGCCCTGCCCTTGGGGGGGGGGGGGGGGGGTTCTGACCTCCCACCCCGTGGCTACGCCTCTGGTTCTGACAGAGACAGACATCGCGTCACAGTAATAGGGTTCCGTTCAACTTTTCAAAAGAACCTTAAGAAGAATATGAAATATAGGAAATAACTATTGATCCATAATAGTTCAGTTAAATTGTGTTTTTATCAGGAAAGTTTTGGGGTAGTGTTTTGATTTCTTCCATCCTATGTTTTTTGGGGTCCTGAATCCGAATCTGGGGTTTGCTAACCAAATTTCGTATTTTCGAAATATAGAATATCCGTAAACTTAATGACAGCCTTTAATAATAAATTGGTGTTTTGGAGTGGCTTTTGCGGAGACAGTCAAAATTAGCTAATTTTCAACTAGCGCTTGAGCCCGAACGAAAAAACCTAAATAATGAAATTTGTAGGAAATTTTATGTACTTGAATTTTGAATAGGAAGGTTATTTACAAAAAGTTGATAGTTTTCGAGTTATAATCAAAAAACTAGCAAAAAATGAGAATTTTTACCTTTTTTGTATTTTTTCAATGTTTCGTCACGAAATTTTGTTAGCAAACCTCAGATTCGGATTTCGCACCCTCCAAAAACAAATAGCATGAAAGAAATGAAAACTACCCCAAAACTTTCCCGCTAGGGGCGGTTTTGAACACAATTTAACTGGACTATAAGTAATACTAACCTTGTCACTTGTCTATTTGAAAACATAGAAAATGTAGAGAATTACCGATGATCAAGATTTAATATATTGTAAAAAGAAAATAGAATCGCTCTGAAGATGACAGCTTGTATATTTGTCAAAACTGGCCTTCGAGAAGAGAAATAAAACTTAATAAATATCTGTTTATTTACTTTATTTAGTTAATCTTCTATATATACCATATCTTTAAATAATTTCCTGAAAAAAGAAATGTCTTGTTATATTCCATCATAATAAAATTCTTAATATAATATTAATATTAACTTATTTTCTCATTTGAGTACAAATACTAACCATGACACGTTTGAAATTTCAAAAAAAAGGAAGAACGAAGTTTTCCGAACTTTTACGAAAGCAAAAGAGCGGAACTTTCGACTTGGCTTGAACAGAAACAACGCAGTTAGCTGTCCGTTAGTGAAGAAATATGGTAAACTGATGTTACCATACGCCTGGCTATTTAATAAAATCATTAATAATCATTTAGGGGGGGGGGGAGATTTAACATATGAAAATCTAGGCCCTTAGACCAAACTCAATCAAATTTTGTATACATAATCAGTGGGCCCCCAGAAGACGTAAATGTAAAAACAACCCCCCCCCCCCCAAATTGGGGGAGGTCAAAAATGAAAATCTACCGCCTTGGGCCAAACTCAACCAAATTTTGTATACATAATCACTCCATGGGCGGTTAGTTTTTGCACTTATAGACTTCTGGGGGCCCACTGATTATGTATACAAAATTGGTTGAATTTGGTCCAAGGACCAAGATTTTCATTTTTTGACCCTATACACCCTATCCCCCCATTTTGGGAGGTTTGTTTTTGCATTTTTAGTCTTCTGGGGGCTATAATCTTTTCGTCATTATAAGTTCATTTTATAGTATACTAGCTGCAAGGCCCTTCGGCGGCCCTCTTGCAAGCCAGGGGACTATGCGCCTTGGACCCCCACCCCGAACCTCCTCCAGCATCTCCACCCCCGCACCATGCACCCTCACCCCACACCCCCCCCCCCCCCCCCCCCCCGCCCCCCTTGGCCCCCCCCCCCCCTAAAAAAAATTCCTGTCTAGTTAATACTTTAGGACCTATTTGATAATTTCCATTCGTGTGCCCCCTCAAACCCCCTTTTGGGGTCAAAATATCAAAATATCAAAACGTTTTCAACCTAAGTTAGAAGACATCTGATTCAAATATGAAATTTCATAATAATCCCTTCAGCCGTTCTTACCTGAATCGTGAGGAACCGCAGAAACCACGGAAAGATACAGACAGACAGACAGGAATTTTTTGAGGGTATTTTGGTTCATAACTTTACCTTAAACGTGTGCAATCAAAATTTAGCGTGATTTGTACCAATGTACAGACAACCTTAATTTTATATATATATATATATATATATATTTATATATATTGTTTTTTTAGTTTGAAAATATTATAATTATAAACCCCCACCCCCTTATTTTGGGTTCGATTTCAGCCAAAATCTAATCATCTCATAATCTCAATACACCAAAACTACATGTGAAATTTCCATTTGATATTCACACTATAGTTTTTTTAGCTAGTGGGTCCACACAAATTTGGTAACGCGCGTACTAACAGACCACAAGACATTTTGACAAAACAGTTATTATCTCGAAAAACATAATTTTTCGATGTTCACTTATTAGGGCTTTTTTGTAGACCGAAATGTCACGGTTTCGCCCAATTTTTTTTTTAATCAAAATATTATAGTTTTAGCCCTTTTTGAGATATTTTGAAAAAACGAATAAAAAAACCCACTTTTTTCATGCACCTCTATTGTAAAGTAAAAAAACAACAAAACAACTTTGATTGAAAATATTCATTTTATTTTATAAAAATAAAAATAAAGTGTATAAGTCCATTATTTATTTATTTTTCTTTCTATGAAATGAGTTTTGATTTTGAAAATGTCAACTACCCGTAAGGCGAACGAACCCTCCCTCCCCTTCTACCCCGCCATCGAATTACGCCGATTGAATAAAAGCGAGTATTAGAGAAGAGAAAGGGTAAAAAAATCGAATAGGAAATAATGGACCATCAGGAAGAGTGAAGATAATTCTGTCAGCCATTCATCATCGTCACCCCTCCCCTGAATTGATCAGGATTAATAAAAATAAACGAAGAGAATCGAAAAACGAACACATTCTATACAAATTCAAAACACAACCAGATTGTAAATGCAGGCGGGCTTATATTTATATATATTGAAAAAAGGGTTGATTGTCTCTGAATCGGAAACCCGGGTCTTTCTTTCTCACTTTTACCCTTTCATTTTATTGTATAATCGAATTATTTTTTCCCCTGGTTTTTTATTTTGTTACAATATTTTTGAAATTTTTTTATTATCACCATATGTTGTTGATGTTGGTGTTGTTGATGGCTGGCTGGACTGGACTTTGAATCAAAGATGTAAATGTGTTTAGTGCTTCTGATGCAAAATCAGAATTCGACATTTATTAGTTATTAAATAAAAATAGACGGATTGAAATGCTGTTGGAAAAGAGATATTGGGAATGAAAAATGAAAATTAATTCAAATTTGAAAGTTGAATAAAAATGATTAAGTGTTAATTTATTCAAATAAATTAAGATTAATTTGTTAATTGAGATTATTTTTTTTTTTTGACGAGAGAAACAGAATTTTGTAATAAAGAGAAAGCATATAAATATATGTGTATATAATTTATTTGTTAGAGATAGATAAGTAGGTTATAATGAAAATCATTCCATAAATTATTTACTTTGATTCAATTTCCGACGTTTCGGAGACTTTTTTCTCTCCTTCTTCAGGGTATTGAATAGTTATTGATGGGTGAGTATAACTCGGTTCCCATTTGTCTCTCCTTTCAGTGATAGCAACAATATTACAATATTTAGATGCATTTTTCATATAATCTACTTATTTACCTGCTTACCAGTCCGTTTTTCTAAGAAAATAAATAAAATTAGAGATAAATTCGAAAGTTTGGTCTTCATCATCAGTATTTTTAGTTAAAAATATTTTATCTTTTATTTCTTATGTCTTAATTACACCCTATTGGATATAGAAAATGTGTTTTATTTTTATAGTAAGCTAGCTATTATCTGCATAAACGATTGTAGAACTAGCTGGCACCTGACTTCTTTAGCCAAAATCTGAAAAATATAATTTTTCCTCTAATACGGTTGCCTAAATACAGGCGTTGCCATCAAGTGCTGCCATCTACTAATTCTATAGTGGACAAATTAGTAAATAATTAGAAATATTTAAGCAAATCGAATAATTTCTATTATGTTATTCTCCGAAAATCTTACATATTTCTTTAAAAAAAGAAATATTTAGAAATATTTAGAAATATTTAAGCAAATCGAATAATTTCTATTATGTTATTCTCCGAAAATCTTACATATTTCTTTAAAAAAAGGCTACTCTTAAATAAAATAAGACACGCTCCACCAGGGGAATAATGAAGACAAAACCTTCGAAATTGTTTATATAAAAAATCGAAAGAAAGTTTGGTCTTCCTTACCAGAATTTCTAATTAAAAATATTTTATCTGTTATTTCTCATGGGCTCAAATACCTGATTGGATGTAATTCGTTTTGTTGTTGTTATAGTAAGCTAGTCACTCAGCTTGGCATTCATTTGTAGAGTCACCAGATCTCTATTACAGTAAAACGAATTAATCTACATCCAATCTGTTATTTGAACCCATGACAATTCTAACTCTTCCACCATCTTTTGACCTTCTAAATTCAATTCCGGAATAGTTATTCTATTGCCCTTGGATAAATCGAAACCCTCAAAAGTTTATATTTAAAATATATACTTTGACTGTATATTTAAATTTAGAATTTAATTGGCCGCAAAATTTGTTTTAATGATTAAGATTAAATTTTGGGGAAAATTTTTTTTATCCATGCTATAAGATTATATGTGAGATTTAGTCTGGCCTCGGAGGACAAGCCATTTGGTCCTGAATGCTTTTTTGCACTCAGGTTCAATTCCTGAAGAGGTAAATACAACCCTTCTGACATATAATAAAAATAACCCCTAACGTCTCGAATTCAGTAGTTGACAATCTCTTCAGATCTTGTTTTAAATATGTAAATATTCTGAGTATATTACCTATTAGAAGCGGAATAGCTTTTATTGTTTCTGAATGGTTTTTGAAATATTCTAAAATAAAAAATATACCTACTTAAACTTTCTTTCAGAAATAAATATTATTATTAAGTGAGGATCAAGAAAAAAATTGTCGTTTAATAGTTTCGTTAAGATTATTTAATTACGAGGGGTGAAGCGCGATTGGAATTAGGTGTACACGTCTTTGGAATTATGTGGAATTATTTTGGAATTCAATAGATAATCCCCCTTCTTCTATTGTCTTCTACTTGTAAATGAAAGTGGAAGTGGAAGAAGGTGTACACGATATTAGGTCGCGGTTCACCCGTAGTTTAATTATGAAGTACCAGGAGGAACCGAGCGATGCTCGGTAACTTCTTCCTTCAGTTAAAAGCTTTATTTTAATATTATTTTTAATTTAAAATTCTGATAAAAAGGTCGATTTTTATTTGAAAGCCGTTTTCAAATTAAAAAAAATACAAATAGATATATTGTATTCGACCACTGTGATATTTTTTCAGAAAATTGAGACCTGCTTATGCGAAAGATATTTTTAAATAAATTCTTGATTATTTTTTATTCTATTAAATAAATAAGGTTCTTTATAAAAACATTTATAAAACGTTTATTAATAATTCTAACGTTTAGGGAGAACAACAAACCACAAACAATACTTCTTCAAGGCCTTTTAGAACAATGAAATAAGTCAACCCATTGTCTGCCTGGGTACAAAACGAAAAGGGAGACCTTTTTGAAAACCCTAAGAATGGGATTTGTCTACCTGAGAATAATTAATTTGATTACAAAAAAAAACCATCAAAAACAATTTTGACGAAGATGAGACCGTGACAGATCGAATTGTCACCCCAAAAACCCCCTAACCCGTGAATTTCATCAAAATCGGTAGAGTCGTTTTCAAAATATAACCAAGATACAATTATATAAACAAACAAATATATATACAAATAAATATACAATTTTAATTGAAAGTAATGGAAGGCAGCCCAGATGTAGTGAGGAAAGAAAAAATTAACACATATAAAATAAGGTGTAATTTATTGGAATCCTTCCTCCTTTCCTTTCAAACCGACGTTTCGGAGGATTTTTCCCTCCTTCTTCAGGGTTTCAAAGGGTCAATGAATGAAACAAATAAAATGTTTCCTTCTTACTTACTCTAGCATTAACCTTTTGCTAGTATTGTCGCGAAACAACTACCTTACCTTTAGTAATTTTTTACGTTTTTTCGCTTCACCCATTGTCGCAACACCTTTCAATCGCTTATTAAGTCCACAGTGTTGCCAGATTTGTCAAACGAGCACGGGATTGGCTAGTAGTGGTACATAAACAGCAACAAGTTTTAGGCTTATGAATTATGAATCCTTATTGTTTGTTTTATATACTTTAGTATTAACTTTTTTCTAGTATTGTCGCGAAACAACTACCTAAATGTTTCTAACGATTGTTTTGTATTTTTGTTTGCAGAGTGCGATTCCCGTGCACGGGCCTGATTAGTGCAGAGGTCGATGTCCTGATGCAAATCAATGTTAGCGCCTACAATCCGCTACATAATGAAACTTCCCTCAACTTCCGTCGTAACAAGATCTGCCTCAAAGGTAAATGGAATCGAAGCCCCTCTGATTCTGTGGACCCTGTCGCTTATTAATTAACAGAGGTGAAACAGGCTGGTTTGGGATCTAACAGAAAGAGAGAGAGAGAGAGAGAGAGAATACCTTTCTTCTAATTAACTTCAAATTTTAGATTCTCGAAAGTAATTAAAGAATGGTTATAAAACTCTCAAATAAAATAATAAACTGAATTATCAAAAATTTCAAATTGATTAAATAAAATGCTAAAGTTGATAGTCTAGTTTAATATTTGCTTAGGCTCTGTCTTAAATTACCAGTCAATTATATTAAAACCATTTTCGTTTCAATTTGTTTAAATAATGTCATTAATAAGTACAATCCTTCATTTATCGACTCTCTCGATATTTCTTCTTTTTCTCCCAAGGTTATGAATATTAATCTATCTAAATATTAATAAAATAGAGTGTTTGTAGGTAGGTAAGTAGCAGTAATACCTCTTGAATCTTTGGCCGGCAGGGTCTAGGTGACGCCGGGCCGATGGCCCGAAAGTCAGCTAGCGGGATATAAGACTTTCACAGAAAAAGGCTTGACAGGGATAGAGTCAAATGTAGGCGGATGGTTGCATCAAACCAATCTTAAGCCTCTATCTACACTTTGATGATGATGAATAATATTACGAAAAATAAAGTGTTTATTATACTATTTAAATTAATGAGAAGTATTTTCTATCAAATTATTGTAAAAATTCAAATTTGAGTTTTCTCAAAAATCTATTTTCGCTCATTTAGAAGTGGAAATAGATATCCTAAAAACAGTAAATTTTGGAAAAATTAAATTTTAAACCTAATATTAAATATTGATTAGATATGTAGCTATTAAAGCATGTATTTTTGTGATTAAATCATTAAGAGTTGAAATTTGGTATAAATCGCATTAATTAATTATAATTATTTATTTAACACAAACAAATAATACAATACAACTACGTTTCGATTGGTTTATTCTGCGATAATTCTCAACACAAAATATTAATAATATTTTAGTTCAAATATCTTTGGCGAAAGTAACCCTCTCTTTCGTGCTTGCTCTTTTTTAAAAACGGTTTCTCTGGGCAAAATTTTTCAAAATTATTTATTATTCATTAGATCACACCTTTCTACTCTAGTCATTCCTAATATTTATCTTAACAGAAAAAAATAAACCTTTTTGAAGCTTTTTTTGATCAAAACGAGGAGACTGCGATGTCCCGCGGTGGTCGGGTATGGACTTGCCAGTTGTCTATAAACAGGGGATTTTTGCTAATGTAAACTTCTTCTATTTTAGGCTAATTAACACTGATGCTACTTAAAACACGTAAAATATGTAATAAAGAGTCCTGTCCTCCAAAGGCTCCAATTTCTACATAAAAATTTATCATTTTAAAAATATAATAAAGATATTAAATAAAAATTTCATAAATTCTAGAGATCCGAGGAAAAATAGTAATCATTTTTTTTATTTTTTTTAGCCAAGTTCCTTTCGAAATTTTGATTGGTTAGTCAATGAATATCACGAGCTTTACACACTACTATATATAATTCAATGTCAAAAAGAAATGACAAACTTTGTTATTTTTGTGTGTGTTACATTTCTAGACATCACTTAAAATGCAAATCCTTCCATGTTGGGTAAATAAATATAATAAACAAAACCTTCCACATATCACGTGAAGATTTATTAAGATATAAATCATAACAAGTTATTTATTTATTTTTTTATTTTTGAAATATTTTTTTTTCCATAAAATAGAATGTTTCTCTCTCTATTGGCCTGAGTGACATTTAAAATCACTTTCACTGCTCTCTTCTTTGAAATAAAATATGGCGTGATTTATCTGGCTTTATTGACTGCCACGTTGACAGCCGGAAAACTTTTCAATATATATTGTGTACAACGTATGAGAGGAGGCATCTAGTAAATAGAATCTGCAGAGGGAGTTGTCTCAATAGTAGTAGTAGTGTACTTACTGGGAGGGCATAAAACCTCTTGAACAACCCTCGTGGAGGAAAGTCGAGTACCGGCCCTAAACATTTACGTTTAGTTTTATTTTGCCAACTGTTGCGCTTGTGTCGAAATTACATTTGCTTTCTAAAAGGGCTTATTAAAAGTATATCCAGGAAAAAGGGGGTCAGGGGGATGGAAACATTGGATTATCATAACCGAGAAATTTTCCGATATCTCTTGTTTAATAATTTTATCTTGAATATGTATTTTTTGTTGCTTTTTTGAGTCAACACAATCCATTCGGTGAATTAAAACATTTTATTATTTTTAAGAAATATTTTTATATTATGGTTATTGTTTATATTTCAGTAATACTTTCCCAAAATATAATAGTTTCATTTTAAAAAGACATACAATTTAGTTCAAACTTAAACCGATAATTTATGTAGTTCTTTGAATATTAATTTAAAAACGTCTTTGGAATAATTATTATAAAATTAATAAGACTTGCTTTGAGAATTTTTAATTTTAATAATTATGTAACTTTTCGAATTCTCAAGAAATGGCTCTCATTTTTTTCATTTGTACAAACATAACAAAAATTATATTTTAAAAAAACTAAAAAGTACAAAATAATGTAATACCTAAACAAAAAGCGTGGGGGAGCAAAAACATGTAATTTTAATTAATTTCGACAAAATGCCCCACACTTTTTTATTAACTATTATCTACATTATTTTGTACTTTTTAGAAGCATGTTTTTTAGTTTTTTTAAAATATAATTTTTTAAATAATGTAACTTTTGTTATGTTTGTACAAATGAAAAAATGAGAGCCATTTCTTGAGAATATATCCTCGAAAAAGGTTTTTTTTTTTGGTTTTTTATAGTATAATTTATTTTTTTACTTTTTAGTCTTAATTATTTTTATAGAGAAAAGGTTGCAGAACTTAACAGAATGAAATGTATTTATTTTTATTATAATTTCATTTAAATTGAGTAGGTAAACAATTATTTTTTCAGAAAAATGTTTGCGCAATTTAACAGAACAAAAGTCATGTTGATACATAGATAAATGCATACATACATACATACAGGTGAAGCTAATATAAAACGTGTAAAAATATAAATAAATAAAAAAAAAATTTTTTTTTAAACAATATAACTTGTGTTATGTTTATACAAATGAAAAAATGGGAGCCATTTTTTGAGAATATTTGGTCGAAATGTTACATAATAATTAATTATTACCTATAAGTTTTAATAAAAGTTGTAGGATGGATAGGATGATTCAATTATAAAATAATTGAATATTCTTTTTAAAAATATCATTAATTTATTTAGCTGAGGTGGTCAGATAGACTAGGCGGTAGCGTGACAGCGAGCTAACCAGGGGACCCGGGTTCGAATCCGACTCGAGGCAACCAGCTAAAAATCTGACTCCCGGGGGTAGAGACAAATTTTCAAAAAATATAACTAGTATCGTAATTAGGCTTATGGCTAGAAAGGCCGAAAAGCCAAAAAAAAAAAAAAAAAAAAATTTATTTAGCTATTTGATCCAAACTTCATTTCTTTATTGATAAAATAAAAATGTTAACATTTTCATACCATAGCCATAAAATATTTCAAGAGATCATTAGTGTCAACCTTTATATAAGTCCGTATACAATCATAAACAAATTCAAAAATTTTTAAGTCCCTCAAATAAAAATATTTTCACTAAAAATAAAAAAAAATATAATTAACTAAAGTTAAAATAATAAAAAAAATCGACCATGGAAAAAATTGCAAGTTGCAAGTTTGGTATTTGGTTTCGGATTCTGTATGCTAAGAACATGAGTGTATTATTATTTATTTAATTTTGAATTTTAATTTTGTCAGAAAAGTCATCCTTGATCAGTATAAAAAACATATCAAAAAATTGGAAGATCATTCGAATTCATCAGCCATCACTCTTTTGGACAACAGTTTAACTCTAAGGAGACTTAAAAAATACCACATTTTGGACATGGAAGAACGTTCTGCCACATACAGCTGGACTAATAAATTTAATTGAGGGATCCTTCACTGGAAGAATAACCTCTCAAGTGTGTGAATGGGATATAATTGTGTTGCGTGAATGTAGAAATTTTATAAATTTTACTTATAGTCAAAATTTTATTGACTGATTGTAAAAATTCTCTTCAAACAATAAAAAAAAAAAAAAAAAATAATTTTGAATCTCTAAATAATAATTTCTACCTTAATACAGTGAAACCTCGATATAACAAAGCTGAAGGGGATTAGAAAATATTCGTTATTAGAAGTAATTTGTTAGAATGAGGTTTATTATGGTATATAAAGGTTACGTTGGTCTAAGATAGTTTTCACAAGTTAAACAAAAATGTTTATGGTAGGATATTTTGTTTATTGGGCCTCCGAGTAGCGGGCCGAATCTTACAAAGACAAAAGACCATTATACAAATTTATTTACAAACTTTTCAAACTTTCAGCTTCAGAATAAATTAATTCATCTTATGTAAAGATTATAGGTTGACAAAAATCGTTATACAGAGGTCAATTATACTTTCTAATTGAAAGTAATGGAAGGCAGCCCAGGGGTAGTGAGGAAATAAAAAAAATAACACATATCCAAATAAGGTGTATTTTATTGGATTCCTTCCTCCTTTCCTTTCAAACCGACGCGACGTTTCGGAGGATTCTTCCCTCCTTCTTCAGGGTTTCAAAGGGTCAATGATATATATACTTTCTATTTATGTTCTGCAATTATTGAAAATTCGTTATAAAGAGGTTTTTAACAAAAGCTAATCTAATGTAAAGATATATTTTTCATTAACTCTTACGCTACCTACGCATTGAACGATTATCGGTCAAGTCGTACATTTTGTTGTATTATTTTCTTCAGCGGACGGCTTGAATCGACCAATAATCGTCCAATGTGTACGTAGCTTTACAGGATTTGGAAGAATTTGTTAATTCGAGGAAATCGTTATATTGGGGTTCGTTATATTAAGGTTTCACTGTACTTATTTTGAAAATTTAATTTTTTCTTTTCTAACTTTTATTTGTGTTTATTTTCAGAAGAACCTTCTCCTCGAAACGCTTCAGTGCGCCTCGAGACAGGCATCTTGGGACCCGGGGGCGGAACCCTTTATATTGCAGTTTTTAGTGCAATCGCATTAATTTTAGTTCTTGTTGCTGCTACTTCGGCTCTTCTTGTACGACGTAAAAAAACTCAACACGACAATATACAGTGAGTAATTTATTGCATGTATTTATGAATATTTAGACATATTACACAAATTAATCATAAATAAATTTTCATAAATTAATTTATTATATCATTATTATTATTTTAATTTCCAGTAATTTTATTATATTATTTATGTTTCACTATTTTTTGATGAGATAACAAATTACTGTTGGTTTATTATAATGGCTGATGAGTCAGTCAATATAGATATATATATATATATACGTACTCGTGTATATTGCCAGAGGGGACTGCTGATCCAAATCCCTTGACATAAAAGAGGGAAGCACATCCAATTTTAGATAGAAATGATAATGATGAAAATTTTGTTGATAAAAGTTCTAAATAATTAATTACATAAAACTGGCCCACATTGAAAAATTATATTCAAATATAGTCATCACTCGTTAATGTCACTAATTCATGCTAGCAATGAAATGTTAAATTATATTTACCTAGAGCAGGCCTAGCCAACCCAAATTGAAACGAGTTAAAAATTTCCAAGGGCCGCACATAAATAAGAATAATTATAATTGAACTCAATCACGACCATATTATTAAGTATATTTGCAGGTATTTGGACACAAAAAAACTAAAAAAATCAAAGAATTCACCTTGATTTGCGCAAAGTTTCGCCAATTTTATTTAGGCTTTATCAGACTTCTAAAAAAAGCAAAAAAATATTTATTTAAATAAGTATGAATTTTTATTTAAATAAGTATTAAGTAATAATATCTTACTAGAAAATCATAAGATGGTGTCATCTATTAAATCCGATGGAATGGAATATTTTTAATTATATGTCAGAGGGGTTGTTTTTCACCCCCTTGGGAATAGAACCCGAGTGCCAGTAACAGCAATCCGGGCCACCTGGCTCACCTGCGGGATACGAACCTCTCTGACATATGCAAACGCGTAAAATATTTTACTCAAAGATTGTTATCTTAATTTGTAAAATTTCGCGATATAGTGATTCTAAATTTAAACATATAGCCATGCCATATAACTTAAATAAAGGTGGTTGAATGTTTCGAATTTTGAAGAAATTTGCCGATGGTAATAGATTCAAATTTTACTAGAAAATCATAAGATGGTGTCATCTATTAAATCCGATGGAATGGAATATTTTTAATTATATGTCTGTGTGCTAGAAATGCAAAGGCGTGAGGGTGGGGTTCGAGGGCTGGGGGTCCAGGGGGCGTGCCCCTGGCAAGCAAGAGGGCCGCCGAAGGCGGGCCTTGCAGCTAGTATTTCAAATATTATTTTGAAATAACAAACCACAATCAATGCCTATTTCTTTGTTTAAGTGTGATATTTGCGTTTCTTTTGGCTTACTTAAATCTTAATTAAATCTATATCAAGTATATATAGTTGGAGTTTACTATTATTATTTAATATAAAACATATCAATTTTTCAGAGGAAAAGGAACAAAAATACTAAATGTTATATTAAACGATCCAAAGCGACGTTTCACTGATTTATTGCAGCTTTTTCAGACTCTATAAAGAAATAAATACATTCAAATTACTCATACTCTCTTAAATTAACCCAAACATTTTATATATACAATCACATTGATCAAATTTCTTCTAAACACCCTATCGGTTCATCTCAATTGGACCAACAATATTTTTTCTTTTTAAATAAAATTATGCTAATTCACGGTAAATTTAATTTAAATATTTATTTTTATTATCATTTGGAACAACATTTTAAACAATTTAAAACATTTTATTGTAACATTTAACTTAAAATTATTTTTTAATTGTTAAAAACAAGGAAAACATACAAAATCCAAAACCTTTACCACTGTATTACGTCGCCTTTATTTTTAATTACGGCTTGAATTCTTTGGGGCAACGTACTTATTAAGTTTTGACACTCATCTTGAGTGAAAGTATCCCAAATATTTTGAAGTTTGTGTTTTAATTCGACTACGTTTCTAGCTGGTTATATTCGTAATACGTTTTTCATTGTGTGCCAAAGAGTTTCTATTGGTGACAAGTCGGGACTGTTTGACACCCACTCCAAAAGTGGAACATTATGATCAGAAAGTCATTTAAAGATTTTCTTGATGTATGGCAGGCCGTCTTGTTGGAACACAAAATTATTATTATTCTGCAATGCATCTGCCATTGTTGGAAGTAACGATTTTTTTTAAATCTCTAAATATTTATTGTTGTTTACAATTCCATCAATGAAGTGAAGTTTTCCAACACCTCTAGCAGACATTGAACCCCATACCATAACTGAAGCAGGAAATTTTACTTTCTTTTTTAAACAATCTGAATTGAAAGCTTCATTTTTCTGACGAATAACTCTGCTTCGATTGTAACCAACACAAACTTCAAAACGAGACTAATCACTCCAATGGACACTATTCCATTCATCACTCGTCCAATTAATGTGACTTTTAGCCCATTTAAGCCGGTTTTTCTTTTGTTTTAATGTCAAGAGTGGCTTTTCTTTCGCCTAAAAAAATTAGTAAAATTACAAAAAAAAAAAAAAAATTGAAATAAGTTGCAATAAAATTACTTTGTAAGTTTTAAAACCTAACTTAAGGGCTTCTCTATGGCACGTGGATCTTGAAAAACTTCGCCCCACACCGTGAATTAGCATAATTTTATTTAAAAAGAAAAAATATTGGTGGGCCAATTGAGATGGGACGGGGCTCGTACATACTGTATAAAGCTTTGAATACACTTTACTCATACAACACCAATATTTATTTAGAGTACCGATAGTAACTTCACAAACTCACTGCACAACTCTTAACTGATTAAAAATGATTCAAACAATAAAAAAAAAAATTAATGTCATTTTTCATGTAATTATAGATAACCTTATTTCTTTTAATTACTTCAATGCGATTTAAAATATACTTTGAAAAAATCTGAAAAATTTGACAATGAAGCTGCAACGTTTTTATAGGAACCCATAAAATTTTCGTCGTTTTTATTCAGATATAACATGTGTAAAATAAAAATTAAATATCAAAATGACCCGTCATCCCCCATATTTTAAATATAATTTTACTTTTTATTCACATATTACCTACATATTATTTCATTAAATCATTTTAAAGGAATTGATCACTTTTTTTGATTATTTTTCTTCTTTTAGTTTAAAAGGTTTTTGCATTTTATTTAAATTTTTAATTAAAAGGATTCGTTCAGGTTTTGGTTAGAAAAAGTATAAACGTTGAACAAAAAAAAAAAAAAAAAAACTCCTTGAATAAGTTTTTTTTTCTAAGTCTTATAATAAAAAGAAAATTTGCAAAGTATTTGAAATTCAGAAAATGAATCATCTCTAAGCCGAAGATTTGCTCATTATCATTTTCATTCGACTCTTCCCCTGAGTGTCTTAAGACAGGTGTCTGTAATCTCGGTTTTTCGCATGGAGTCGAGTGACTTCCGCTTACCCCCTACCCCACACTCAATCCCCTTCTTGACTACAACTCAAGAGGGTTGAATTTCAATAAAACGTCCCTGAATAAAAAAACGAACCCTACTTTTGCCGCCCCTCTCAGTTCCTTGTTTCAATAAAACACTCGATTTCCTTCCAACAAAATAAAGGAGCGGCAAAAATTCTCTCTTTTTGTTTTTGTTTTGTCGTCTTTGTTTCTTTGAATTTCGATATAAATGGTCAATTCAAATTACTTTCTTACAAACAACGTTTGTTAATTGAAAATTTATTAAATTTGGCTTTGACTCTTTCCGAGGCGTGATCCGCGATTGGAAGTAAGTGTACACCTCTTTGGAAGTATTTTGGAAGTACTTGGAAATATTTGGAAGTACTTGGAAATATTTGGAAGCACTTGGGAATATTTGGTAGTACTTGGAAATATTTGAAAGTGCTTAGAAATATTTGGAAGTACTTGGGAATATTTGGAAGTACTTGGAAATATTTGGAAGTACAAGTGGAAGTAGGAGTACAGCATATTAGGTCGCGGTTCACCCCTCGACTCTTTCAATAAGATTCTGTGTATCTCTCATATTTTGAAATCAGGTGAACAAAACCTTTTATCAAAAATTGAGGGCGTCAACGAGAAAAAAAATCTTTAAAAATATGTTTCAATTTGCGGTCTTATCATGGCTTAAAAAAGAAATAAATTGTTTTATCTTGGTTCTAAAAAACAACAAAACCAATCTAATCATCCGACCCTTGTTTGCAAATCATTTCCTATAAATTGGTGTTGTAAGAGGTTTTAGAAAGTTTCCATATTTTAAAATACAAACAGCTTTGAAAAAATATTAAAAATATTTAATGGAAAACGTCAGAAAAAGACATTTTTTTTAAAATTACCAATGAAACGAAATTATGATTTCTGACATAACTTTTTTTACATCATTTTATATACTTATTTTTTCCTATTTTCTAAAAAACGATTAAGTAAATTTATTTTTATTAAATAAACAAAATTTTTGTTTTTATTTATTTTCTCTGTGTCTCTTTGACTTTTGATATTATGATCATCCTGCTCTTAGACCATGAAATATATAGACACGCCCTGTTGTCGATTTGGTGAGGCAAACATCAACTAGAGAATGTGACGTCATCTGTAGGTAGGAACACCCAGAAATATCATGGACACTATAGGAATTATTATACATTGAGATAAATTTATCGTAGTTTAGATTATTTATTTTGGATTCCAATAATCGCAAATTAATATTATATTAATATTACCAAACTATTTATACGAGAACGTGTCGTCATCTATAGGCGATGTTGGCCTCACTTCACTCTGTGTGGAAAGTAGCAGAGGGCGTGTCTATATATTTCATGGTCTAAGATCCTGCTTAACATAATTTTCAATCCACTACACATAATTTATGCAAAAATTCTCTAGATACGTCCAATCTCTTATCTTCAACGCCGAATAAAAACAAATTAGATATTTCAAATAATTTGGATGATATAATACACATAACCATTTGTCTGTGAGCCGAGTCGCACTTGGCTGCTGTTTTAATGTTTATTTTTTTTAAGAGACCTGTACATACTAGGGAAATACCCAGGCTAGGGTGGTCCTTATTTTGGGTATTTTCAAATTTTTACACTGACAGAGCCTCATATGGTTCGAAATAAATTTAAAAAAAAATATCCCCCAAGTTTTAAGTCGCTATCTCAATTTCAACCTGTGCCGAACAGCGAGGCAAGTTTCCCATCTAAATAGCATGGGGTTTTTGGCATTTAACGATCAATTTTTTATTCCGGCCAAAGTAATGGTTCAAAAAATGTGAAACTCTGTAGACTTTATCCTTATAATAATAGCTATCTCTCAGATTTTTTTCCAGATTTTTAGCTATTGTAATGTTGGAGTTACAGCAAGATAAAATAGTGCTATATCTTAGTGTTAGTAATTATAGACAGACTCCAAAATTATAATAGCTATAAAAATCTGAGAGATAGTTATTATTATAAGGATGGAGTCTACAGAGTTTCACATTTTTTGAACTATTGCTTTGGCCGGAATAAAAAATTGTTCGTTAAATGCCAAAAACCCCATGTTATTTAGATGGGAAACTTGCATCGCTGTGCAGCACAAGTTAAAATAATTGATATAGAGAGTTTGGAGGATATTTTTTTTTATTTATTTCGAACCATATGAGCTTCTGTCAGGGTAAAAATTCGAAAATACTCTAAATAAGGACCACCCTAACACAGGCGTATCCATCCCACCCTCAGAATTCCTTAGTTGATAATAAATGTAAATCCACGAAAAGCTCATAAAAATTATAATTTAAAATTTTATTTAACATAATATTTTTCGGTTAATAAATACCACCATTGTTTTTGTAAAATTATGATTTTATTCCAAATTATTTTTTCTCTTCTCTCTCGCGAAAAAAATTTCTTAGTACGTGCCTGGTATTAATCCATTGGGTAGGGACATAGTATAAATCAAGTCTTAATTTGTTATTCACCTAGTAACAAACAAAAACGCTAATTCTATATGAATTAATTCATCAATTGACTTCATATTATATCCATAGAATTATAATTATAAGCTGTACCTGTAGATGTTGACAATTGAATCGTCTCATTCAAAAAGGGACCCTAGTTCACTTTTGAGCAATTTTAAAATGGTGTTCGAATTTAGAATAAGAATGGTAATTTTAAGGTTTAATGCAGACAGCAATATATTACCAGCATTTCCTCAGCGACTATCTGTGCCAAGGTTTATTATTTCGTGCAAGAAGTGATCTGGTTCAGTATTTTGACCGCATGAACCTTCTAAATCCAATAAATTTTAGCACAAATAAAGATATATCATTTTCAAAACAGAAATAAATTATTTTTATTGAAAATATTTAATATATTTGATTTCATATTAAATAATAAAATATAAAGTTTTTATATACCTACTTCCGTTTTATTAATTTGCTATCGGAATTTATTTATAACTTCAGCATGAGCTACCCTTTAATGGTATAGAATAAATAATATTTTATCACCAAACATAAATATTATATATTTTATATCTATTTATTAGATTAAAATCAAAATATTAATTTATTTAGTAATGATTTGAAATAATTTCTCTCACATGAATAGACATCAATCCATACATTTTATTATTTAATATTTAGGTATATTTGTATAAGTAAAATCAAAAAATAATATAAAGTAATAAATAATTATTTAAAATTAATAGGGTTTCTAAATGAAGTAAAAATTCGTGCTGGTGCAAAAATGTCTGGATTTTCCAAACCAAGTATTCTTCTCAGGGATGTTGCGAATATTCGCATCCTCAAATACGGAGCTTCCGCATAGATTTGGACATCTGCATCCGCATCCGCATCCGTATTAATTAATGTGGATGTTCATGCGGATGCGATTGTAATACAAGTTGCGACAAGAAAGAAATTGGGCGGATTTTTGGTTAATCCCAATTCCGAAGGGGCTAAAAGGATGAGAATGACTGATTCTACGGAAAAGAATATGGAACAACTAGGACCAGGGACATCAAGTTTCGTCAGAAAGCCATGCTTAAAAAACGACCTTGCTATGATGTTAGATTCGTCAAGTGAAGATGAGAGTCAAGAAATACCAAAAAATGGTAGCACTGAAGCTGTACTCAAAAAGGAATTACTTTCTTATCGCACTAAAAAAGTGTCAATGTGGATGAAAATCCTCTTAAATGGTGGAGTGTTCATCGAGACGAATTTAAGATATTATCAACGATAGCGAAGATATATATTCACTCCACCAGGCAGTGTTCCTAGCGAACAATTATTTAGTAGCGCGGGTTTAGTTTACGAACCTCTGTGTAACCGCCTTGAATCAGAAAAGTCGGTAATATTACTCTTTATTAAGTATAACGCTCCTATTTTTAACTTCACTTACTAATATGAAAATTACTAAGTGAAAAATAGGAGCATTATACTTAATACAAATTTTCATTAATAAAAATAATTACTTTATCATTGTTTTAATTCTTCATTCATATACTATATTTATATAAGACATCCGCATCCGCATTCACATCTGCAGATGTGAAAAAATCTGCATCCGCAACATCCCTGATTCTTCTCTCTATATACATGTATGCCCTCTGCCCCCAGTGTCTTTATGTCCGTCCCCTAAGGAGTTATCAGGAGGGTAGTTAATTGATTAAATTTTTAAATTAAAAAAGTTTTTATTTTTATTTTTATTATTATTCAAATGAAAATACAGAGGTAAGTGAAAGTCATGTTCTCCTCACAATAATCTACTAAACTACCATCGGACGATTATTTTTAGTAAGATTAATGATAAACATTTAAAATCTTTTTTTTTAATATATTTATTCTTTGGGGATAGGGGGGGGGAAGGTTCTGGGCCCATTTCGACCCACTCGACCAAGGGGCAGATTCAAAATAACTAGATGGTTAGATAAGAAATAGGATTTATTATCTAGATTTGGAATTTGATGGTATTTTTAGAAAATATTGAAAAATCCCCCCTCCATTTAGTTGCTTTAAAAGGAGAGAAATCACGAAAGCCGGGGTAGTTTTTGCATTTTTAGACTATTGTTTATGTATACAAAATTTGGTTGAATTTGCTCAAATTCTCTAGATTTTTATTTTTTGAACACCCCCCCCCCCCCCATAATTTTGCCCCCATAAATATTTTTTTCGTTATTGTAGATTCATTTTATAATATATTTAATTTTTCTTGTTTTGTTTTTTTTAGTTTTAAAATATTATAATTTTAAATTTTAACCCCTCTCTCCCCCCCCCTCAAGCCTTAATTTTGGGTCGATAAGAACCAAAATATAATCAGCTCTTAATCTTAAGGGACCAAAACTAGGTCTGAAATTTAGTTTTGATATTCCCACTAGTTTTTGAGCTAGCTCGTCCACAAAAATTTGGTAACGCACAGACTTACAAACGAACAGACTAATAGATATTTTGACAAAACAATTATTATTTCGAAAAATATAATTTTTTCGATATTCACTCATTAGAGCTTTTTTATAGACCGAAATACCATGGTTTTGCCCAATTTTTTTATTTAAAATAGTTTTAGCCGTTTTTGAGATATTTTGAAAAAAAGAAGTAAAAAAACCACTTTTTTCATGCACGATTACATACTTGGCCATACCCTGAATGGTAAAGTAAAATCTAACGTCTCTGACGCTAGCTTATAGAGTTTTCAATTAGAAATATTTTCGATATTTCAATTATTGTACATATAATTATATAAATCTCGTATAGAGATGTCTATTTTGTTTAATTATAAAGTCTAGACTAATTTCCATTTAATAGAATATCTCGTTTTAATTAAAACTTAAAACGATTGTAATACATTTGTTTGGGATAGATTAATTCCAAAGAAAGAATGTAAATCAATTTCCAACCGTTTAAATTAATCTATTATCTATAGCAAATAAATAGTATTATTATAAAAAATCTTGAATAAAAAAAAAAAAAACGTTTCGGAAAAATTTTCATTTTATCAATTATGGAATTTGTAAATGAGAGATTACTTGATTTTATCAAATCTTCTTGAAAAAAGATATTAAATTTTTTACTTTACCATACAGGGTATGGACTCCCAGAAGTCTAAAAATGCAAAATCTAACAGCCCAAAATTGGGGGAGGGGTCAAAAAATGAAAATCTTGGCCATTCACCAAACTCAACCAAATTTTGTATACATAATCAGTGGGTCCCCAGAAGTCTAAAAATGTAAAACAGACCCCCCCCATCCCCTACATGATTATAAATAATTTGATTAAATATTAAATATAAGTGAGGGGCCAGGTTGTATGGTAAAGTTAAGTGGATGGCCACATCAGAGCACGTCAGCTTATTTTTTTCCAATTTTTTCGAAATCCATTAAAAATTAGAAAATAAATTTCCATAATCATATGACTAAAAACAAAAGCACAAGCGCTTTTATCTTGAAAAACTTTGAATATATAACAACTCAGATTACAAATCCATTTGTTGATCCATATCAGTGTTTGATATAAAAAGCGTCGTGCGGGCTAACCGCGAAATGATGTTGGATCATAGCTAGATGGATCACATCTTTTTCATTCTCTCTTAGCCCAAACTTAAGATTTCAGCAGACTCCAATAGTCTCAACCAGTAGTAGTCTCGCGATATATATATCTTGTTTAAAAAAACGCGATCAAAAACAATTCTCGTTAATATGTTAATTATTCTTTAATATATTAATTATACAATTATTATTGGTAACCATTGCTGACCACTTCAAATTAAAAATAACGATCGATTTTTATCTAATACTAGAGGAATAACCTTATTGAATTCCATTTTTGATATTTTGACTATTAATGGTAACCTCTACTGAAAACATGGAAGAATCGACTTAAAATCGCATTGCATTGTTTCGTATTGTATAAAGTAAAAAATAATAAAAATTATCTTCGCTATCTATTTCAAAATGAATGAATCGGTTTTGATGTAGGTTTGGATTAAAACTCTCCTCGCCTCGTATGGTATATTGGCAGGCAACCGCCTCTTTCTCTATAATCCAAATATTTTCCCATTTATGTGGAGTTTGTTGGCCTGAATGATAAACGGATTATGTCAGCGATTTTGTTTCAAAGCAAAGCGATGATTATTAGCTATGATTGAGATCAATATCATACACAATGAAAGGGCGGCTTGCAGTTTGAACAAACGATTTTTCCTTTATTTTATTTATTTTTGAATTTAAATTGTTGAGCGTGATATTGGTTAACAGGTTATTTATTGTATTAGTGATTCCCCCGTGAGAGGTGTTAGGAGGGAAACGCTCAGCTCAATGAAATTTGATTTTCATTATTTTTTTTTTGAATTATCAATTTAGTCATATTCATTATGGTCGTAAATGGGAAGGTGGTAGTTATTGTATGAAAATTTAAGGCATAATAGAATACACTTCAAGAAAAAACTATGAGTAATAAAATAATTGTAAACGACAAAATAAGATTACTTTAGAGTTCCCGGAATTTTAAAAATATAGAGTCTCAAATACAGTAAAACCTCGTTTATCCGGACCTCCGGATTATCCAGATCGGATGTGTAGACATTTTTATTTTAAAAACTCTGATAGCAAGAATGTAATTATAATTTCACCAAAAATTTAACGTATGTATTTTTTTAAACAATTCTATGTAATTTTGATATAAACATGTTTTTACTTTATCCAATGCAAAGCATGGGGAAAGTATTGTAATCGGTCTCATGGCAAGCACAACTTCAAAGTGTCCTCAGGTAAAGACTACGGAACCCATGGTCTCAATTAAAGTCCCAAATTGTAGTATTCATTTAGATTGAATTTTAGCTCGTGACGGTTTTACCAAAAATTACGTGGGGTCTCGTCGAGAGGCCAAAAAGTGCCATTTTTTAGGGAGTGCGTGCGGATGGATGTATGTTATCGTTTTTTTCGTCCACGATTTTTTCTACACCGTACAATCGATTGAAATGAAATTGAAAACCTACCATTACTTTAACAAAATGAAGCGCTGATTAGTTTTTGGTACATATCGGCTCACAAACTTTAGTACTTTATTTCAGTACTTTTTTAATTTTTTCTAAATATTTTGAAAATGACTAACCCAATTTTGATGAAATTTAATATTGTAATTAAGTATCTTAAGGACCACAAAAAAGATCATATAAAGTTTTTTGTAAAACTATATTTTAAAGTACTTTACTCTGGAATAAGATAGTACATTGGATAAGGTTTATCAACGATCCGTTGCAGTTTATTTTTATCGTAATAAATTCAAATTCACTTAAAAGAAGATTTTTTTTACTTTTATTATTCATATTCTTGATTATCCGGATTTTCGATCATCCGGTTTGCCTTTGGTCCCAGTTAGTCCGGATAAAGGAGGTTCTACTGTATATTCATTTTATTTTTTATTTTAGGTATAATAGGTATAATTAGGTAATATTTAATTGCTTATTGAAGAAGGCAACATATTCCTTCGGGAATAGAACTCGAGTACCGGATTCGTCTGCCAAGCGAGGGCTTAACTTTCGAAAAACATCGTATAAAAAGTATAGTAGAGTATTTTCACTTGTTAGTAAAATTCCATAGGTATTACAATCGAATTAAAATTTCAATAAAAAACATTATTTTATTGTTAATACCTTATAGATTAAGGGCCATTAATACATCGCACTTTTTGGGCTCTGGACGACACCCCATGTAATTTTTGGCAAAAACATCACCAGCTAAAATTCAACGTAAATGAATACTACAATTTGTGACTTTGGTTGAGACCATGGGTTCTGGAGTTTTTAACTGAGGACTCTATGAAGTCTTGGTGCGAGTCCGATTCCAATACTTTATCTGCTTTGTATTGAATAAAGTAATAATAATAATAAGATAAATAAGTCGATTATACTACAGTCACGTGATTCTCTGATTTTGAGAACGTGATGGGGCGGGCTCGGGATTTAGGTCACTTTGCTAATGGACGAAATTCAACGGCCATGAGGCCACATGCCACAACTAAAAAACTGTGGTCCGTCTGAACTCATCATAAGTCTGGGAGACCGAGCGTAGTTAGGTAATATTCATTTTTAAGTTTTTCATTTCTACTTTTGGGTTACATTTTAATACAAATTTGAAACATTTCAATAATTTTATTTGCACTCCCTAAAAAATTCAAGCTCCGGCGCCTATGATAAGTGTCCTAGGTATTACCCAATAATTTATATAATAAATTGAAGTGTTGCGATCTATATCTAAAAGTGAAACTCCTAGAAAATAGGGCAGGAGCAATCTGGAACAAATTTTGTTTAGATACATTTGTGGCGTACGGGGGCCCCCGGGGATAGCCCCCTGGCCAGCAAGATGCCCGCCGAAGACTGGATTCGCAGCTGGTTGAATAATAATTCAGCTATATATCTCAAATGAAAATAAATTTTTCATTTAATAATCATATACTACTAAATGGCATTTGTGCCTGTGTCTGTATGTCCGTCCCCTAGAAATAATCAATCAAATAACTCCTAAACTGTTTACTCTACTTTAAATACCATTAGAAGAAAAGTTGTAGAAGATGTAATTTTTGACATTTTCGTTTAAAGATTTTTGAAAATAACCACCTTAAATGGGAGGAGAGTCAAAAATGAAAAATTCTAAGCCTTTGGAGCAAACTCAACCAGATAATCTGTGAGGCTCTGGAGAGCTAGAAAAACCATTTCGGAAATAATTCAGTTTAAATTTTTAATGAAAAATCACGACTTATATTTTACTCACTACTACACCATACTCAGAATAGTGTGATCGTACTCTGGTTTGAGTTTAAACCGCTAAGAAGCAGCAGCAACCACCAACCCGTGTGACAACCTGCCCCGGTCTCCCCTATTTAGTAGGAAAACCCTAACTCAACCAGTATATGGGTACAATACTCCTCTCACGAGTATCTACAAAAATTCCGAAAAGCCGAGTCTTGACAAAGTTTACACTTTTCTCCCCCAGTTTGTTTTTTGACCTATAAGTTCTAAAAATTGATGTTTTAAAAAAATCTTCTTGGGGAGTATTTGAACACGTGGTCTATAGGTGACTGTTTAAATATTTAAATATCTATACGAAAGTAAAAATAAACAAGATAAGCAACAATATTTTATCTTATTTTATATTTTTTGGAAATTACTACGAATTTAGTTTTCTGTTTATGTGTCCGATTAAAAAGTGTCAAGGGCAGAAAAAAGACGACTTAATGAGATGATATCATCGCTGGGTATTTGTAGAGTTTTGCTCACTTTTTACGTCTGATAACAGTTTGTAAATTGATAATATTTTAAGCTTATTTTACTGGGTTGGCCCCGTTTACTGTTTTAAGATGAAACTCAAACAACCTGCTGACACAATCCCTTAAAATAAACTCACCCCCCATCTCCCTTTCTCTTGTCACTTTATAATATCGTTGGGTAGAAACATTTTTCTCTCTGTATTTTTTAATAGATAAATATGATTAAATTTCAAAGTAAAAAAGAATATAATATATATTATTTTCATTTTTTTAAGGTAATCTCGAGACAAGAGTATATTATTTATACATTTTTCATTTGTTTTTTTAGCCTTTTCGTTGCTTTACATTTAAAATATTTAAATATAAAAAAAAATTAAAAAATAAAAACACCCCTTGTTTTTAAGGTGAAGGTTTTCTCTGCTATAATATATACCTATATATATATATATATAGATATTATTCTAAACAGAAGTTGATATATATTTTTTTATAATGTATAATATCAGTTACCTTCTCATTAATAAAAATTCAAAAAAGAAAAAAAATCACTCATTCAAATTCAGATTATTAGTTACACTAATAAATGTGGTCACGCTGCATGAATGAGTAAAGTAGAGTCATTGCCTTCGGATCAAGGAAAACTTAAAAAATTTAGTCTAATCTAATAATTAGGTAAATCTAATCCTTATACCATTTTATACTCACACAATTTATTAAACCTCATTCATATAAAAAAAAATATTCACAACCAGTCAATGTCCTCCATAAAATAATACGCTTTTTCAACGACAATTAATATATCTAAAAAGCCTTACATCCATCTCGTACGTCGTTTTTTAGAATTAATTAATTATTTATTTATTTATTTATATGATGCTCTGAGACGATTCCCCTCATAGAGCAGATAAAATAGGTAACATAGTATTAGACATTAAGAGTACAACTTAAAATATAACACAGACATATGGTATTTGGAGGACAACTTAGAATATAATAGATCATATAGCATACAATAAATACACCAATATAGGGCATATTACACAACATATGTTCATATTACAATCCCTCCAACGACTCCCTATACCAACAAGAC
Organism: Forficula auricularia; assembly: GCA_024734495.1. Classification (NCBI taxonomy): domain Eukaryota; kingdom Metazoa; phylum Arthropoda; class Insecta; order Dermaptera; family Forficulidae; genus Forficula; species Forficula auricularia. The sequence continues at coordinate 1,867,227 of JALMQS010000102.1, forward strand.
CAGAACAAAGGCCAGAATTATAAATATTTTCCATCAAAAGGAACTTTCTATCACTTCAATGATCGCTATAACGGGTATTGAAAACCACAGAGTTACCGACACACAGAAAAAATAATTCTTAAAAATTATTATACTTTATGTATATGCTATTTCTATTGGCGAAAATCAGAGGCGCTATTTAAAGGGAAAGTCAATGTTAGTATTATTCTTATGGGTGAATAGAGATTGTTTCCCTGATAACTTATTGACAAAAGAAGTTAGGTGGGGTGAATTTGCATAATTTTTTATTGATAATAATTTTTCTATATATTTTGAAGCGATGTCATTATTCCTATCGATCCTATGATTTTCTCTAAAATCTACTTGATTAACCAAAAAGAGTTAAGTAAAAATGAAACAAATTTCAACTCGATTATCCTTTATTTGATATGTTCCAAAAAGGCAGATGCCATTTCGTTTTTTGAAATTCGGTTAGAATTCGCCCTTGAATATAGCTATAAGAAAAAATGCCCTCCTTCAAATGAAAATTGAACTGCGTCGACGAATTTTGATATTTTCTTTTGATACTGAATTAATTCGTATGCATAGGAAACCCACTGTTTAATATATCATATATATTCTATTTTATTATATTTTATTCCTTCATTTTGTCTTTTAACTTATTGTCAATTGTTTTTCTGATAAGAATTTTTATACTCTCTTCTATTGTAGATGTGCCAAAGTTATTGCACGCATAAGGAAATTCCATCTGTATTTTATTTTATCTTTCTTGATCGCGTCGTTTCATAGCCCCCGTACCTCTCAAAATCGCTAGATTGATTCTGGACATAAAGTGGAACGAACCGGGGCAAACTCTATGTCCTAAAATGGGCTTGCTAATCTTTTCCTCTACAAGATTACCTTCCGAAGGCCATTGAATTTTTATAGCCTGGAATCCCTATTTGCCCGGGCAAATTACCTACTCCGGTGTAAGTATATAAAACAAACACATGAATAAATAAATAAATATTCTCAGTGTTTCTCACGCTACGTGACTTTCACTTATCGCATATTAAAACAACCCATTCTTAAAAATCAACCTAAATAAAAGTAATTTTTTTTTATTTTGTTTTCCAAAGTCGTGGGTTAATAAATTTGAATTCATAGTCCTAAGGTTTCTAAATATTTTCAAACAGGCTTATCTAACTTTACTAATAACACATACAATTCTACTAAAATCCTTAAAGCACTAAAATTAACAATTAATTTTTGATTCTTTATAAATCCTGAAAAATATAAAATAAAAAAAAACTCACTAGAGCTAACTTTTTTTCAGAAAATAAGGAGAAATCTTCAAAATATCAATTGGTTGATTTGAACCTATAATTTCCTGAGGTATCTTGAATGGATAACTGGCTTAACTTTTTAATTACGCTTCCACAGACACATAAAAAGACTAATATTTTTTTTTTTACTTTTTTTTGAAAACTTGCAATTTATTCATTTATGCTATTGTATATTTTTCATTATAATTGAATCTTAAATGTTAAAAAAATTATAACTGCTTATTTTTATTTAGAACGAATTAAAAAAAGACCAACAGGAGTTTAAATTAAAAAATAAATTGACTTGCGTATATCTTTTTTGATTTTTTTTTTTTTAATCACTTCTAAATAGAATTCAATTTAAGAAGCCATACTATATTAGATGGTTGTTTGAGGATTTCAACTTAGCATTTAAGCAGCAATCAAACAAATAAATAATATATATGTAATAAGGTTTATTCTTCCCCGTGGGGTTTTGAGAGGT